>JAGFPH010001749.1:93494-109761 GCA_018207615.1 Philaenus spumarius
AAAATTTCGAACTTTTTGAAACCCTTTCTTAGCGAGCATCTATGGCCCTAGAGGAAGCTACATACCAAATTTCATTCCAATCCGTTCGGTAAGTTTTGATAAATCGTGATTTAGTAACTTTGACCCAACAAAACCCCATTAAAATTTCGAATTTTCGGAAACCCTTTCTTAGTGCGCGTCTAGAGCCTATAAAGAGTATTAGTGCAAAATTTCATGTTTGTAGGCCTCGTGCTTTTGGAGAAACTGTGATGAGTCAATGGTATTTGGCTTTTATAAGTATAGATTAAATAGAACATGTGTGTGGCTATTGTGAAATAGTGGACCTTAATATTACAGTCGAGGTCGTTAAGGCTGAAAATACTGAGGTGATTCATCAACGGTGTCTTCATTTTGAGCTAATACAGCAAAATCATCCAGGTTGAACTCAATTTCTGGTCTGTTTTCGCAGGACTGCCCAGCTTAAAATTTATGCACAAGCTGGCACAGTACATGTTTCTGCAGTACAGCAAGTAAGTGGTAAGGCATTTGCAAGATATTGTTGCTAGGAGCTTCGGAGGTTGATGTAGGGTTGGACCCCTTTTTACCCCTCTAACGACTGGACTATACAGAGTGTTTATAAAGTCCTTTAACCCACTCGTTATTTTTGTTACTGAAAATAAGTTAACAAAACTTTGTATATATCTTGTGTTGCATAACAGGACACATCTTTTGACATATCTGACCCTCTATGATTTAGGTGGGCTTAGCGGGGTTAACAATTTCAAATAAAAAGGTAGATCATGTAATACACCATTGCAAAGCTTATTAAAAGAGAAACAGAATGGCACAAACTAGAGCTTAGTATCTTGCTTCAATTCAAAGCATTGGACAAAGTTTCAGAAAATTATATTTGTATTATAACACTAAAGCAGGTTCTTGTCCGTAAAAAATACAACCTTGTCTTCATTTGAGCGATTCATTTGTAAGAAAGCAAAACTGAGTGCTATCACAACAAATATCAGGAACAAAATGAGGGAGGTATTGCTATCCTATCGGTGCATGAAAAGTGGTGCTTATCAGTTACGCATGCAGTAGGGAAAGTCAGGAGCTAAGATCAAGGGTTGTTTTACATTTTCCCTAAAAGTTTTTCAAGTAGGCCTACACATAGAAACTCAGATAAATTAGTGGTACTGTACTACATTTATTTACAATTTCTATTTTTCTAAATATGTTATATTCAACCTAACCTACAAATTACTTATTAATAATATTAACAAATTAATAAACTATTTTGAAAAAATATAATTTTCCAGAACTTTGATTGTCCATTACTTTGAAACGAAGCAAGATACTAAGCTCTAGTTTGCGCCATTCTGTTTCTCTTTGTAACATCTTCAACTTCCCAAAGTACAATAACATAGAATAGGTAAATTTTAATTCAAGAGAGCATTTTTATTTTTGAATTTAATTTAATTTACATTTCAAATGTTTTTAAAAAGAGAGCTTAATAATTAGAAGCATTTCACGTAAAGAACATAGACAAGTAAGGTACCGGTATGATATAAAACCCAAACAAACCCAAAGTGTGTTTGTTCTCAAACAAACCTAAATCTCATCATCTATGACAGAACAGTTCAGGATTGACAATCTCAAATGTAACCAGACAATTTAAGGGTCGGCTCTAGCTGTCGGCCATGTTGGCTGACACTCCATAAGACCAATGTTAAATTAAAATCCAAATTTTTCCTTTATTTTTGATCGGAAAATTATAAACGATATGTCATTTTAAAGCTATGGTCAATATGCATGCAAATGGCTTTTTAAAAATTAAGAAAAATATTTTGTTTAATATTTATTAACGATTTAAAACATTGATTTTTAATATTTGTTTATGTTGTCACTATTAATTATAGCGAAAAACTACCAAGCCATTCGCCTGAAGAATTTCGTCCCCAAGATTTTGGTATTTTTTAAAAAAGCTATTTGAACAATTGCGGGTTTTAAATGGATTTAGGCTGAGCAATGTCAGTGTAACCTACCGCCGCTATAGGGAGAATTTAAATATTTTTTACGTTGTAACTATTAATTGTAGCGAAAAATTACCAAGCCATTCGGATGAAGAATTTTGTCCCCAAGAGTTTGGTATTTTTTAAAAAACGCAATTTGAATAATTGCGGGTTTTAAATGGATTTAGGATGAGCAATGTCCGCGTAACCTACCGCCGCTATAGGGAGTCGCAGGTTGCTTTCTGTTTTACTAGAGCCGACCCTTAAATCGATCCATATCCTGATTGAGTTGTGTAAGTTAAAAATCTAGTGAATCATTTATCATTGAACATAGAATCGAAAAGTCACAAGAAACTTTGAACTGATTATCTATAAACTAAGCTACGGCAAATAAAATCAAGGTATCTGGTTCCGCTGTGAGTAGAAAGAAGTCACTCTGATAACTTTGGTAGAGTCAAGTCACGTTATGACTCTTTTTTAAAGTTTTTTCACAATAATTCACAAGTGTATATAAATCCGGTGAATAAATCTAGTGGGGTTTGTAATGAACAGTGCTTTTTATACATAAAAAATCCATGGTACGTAGATTTGCACTTAAATATTTTTTATAAGACTACATGCGCTCTTATTAATTATTGAATGATTCAATTTTGTAACTGTATAAATCTATGTTTGATTTGTTTCTTTGCTAAAAAATATTTGATTAATAAAATGTTAAAGGTTAATTCAAAATTGTCTACATTGATTGGCCTAAACTAATCCTCTTCACATTTCTAGAATCAGGTCATAGAACTTACAACCCGAGATAAGAAAAAGTAAAGTCTTTTAATAATTGTATTAAAATTAATATTTATTTATTATTTTGTAAGTAATAAACTTACAGAATGGCTCAGCCAACTTGGGGCACGTCTTTATAAATAACTTACATCTTTTAACAAGTTTTTCAATGGAGTATTACCCCCCCCCCCCTTACATTTGAAATTGTTAACCACCCACCCCTTCAAACCCTCATAGAGGTTCAGATATGTCAAAAAATTTGTCCTGTTATGACGCGCTAGAACGCATGACTCAAACTCGTCACTTTTTAAAGGCACATAACCTTTAGACAGACTTGTTTTGAGAAGAAGATAAGGACACCATTGCATTCGTCAAGATTTGATCTTTCCACCACGATCTTGTAATCATTCGTCACTCTTATAGTTTCTTAGATATGAAGTTTTATGTAAACCCTTGCAATTGGACAGTTCTCAAAAAATGAGAAAGCACATTTTGCAATCGATGTATCTATTAAAAATTAATATATATATTCGTATAATGATTTTTATATCGATTTGAAGTGCAAAAGGAAAACCTGGTTTAGTGTTCCGAAGCTATTCGGGTATTTCCGTGAAATATTTACATTTTCAACGCCCTAGGCACGTTAACCGTTACCTATTCTCGTCTGGCTGGAACTGTATACTATACATTTGTGAGAATTTCGTTTAGTTGTTCTAATTTAGTGAAATAAGTTTTTAGAATAAGGCTATTTTAAATTTTCAAGTATAAAATTCAATTCTATGATTTATTCTCTACAATTTGTTATAATAAAATTTCATTTTAGGATAAAGCATATAATGCTTAATTCCTATTCAAAATGGGTGCTCGTGAGATAGTCTAAAAAACGTTTTCAAGCACTGTATTCCAAAAAATTATTCTATACCCCCCCGGATAGGAGACAGACCCCTCCTTGAAAACCGGCTGGATCCGCCCATGTATAAACATAGGCCCGAAAACCCTTTGTTTTCCAGATATCCTCCATTTTGTTTTTTTTAACAAAATAATTCATATCTAGAGAACGGTTTGATTGATTGAGTTCAAACTTTACATGAAGTTTAACACAACAATGATCTACCTCAAAAACAAAAATCGATTCTATCGAATCATGTGTTTCAAAATCGCGGCTGTATGAAAATTTCAAACCTAAATTAGTCAAAAAATTTCAAGAGACCTTTTTTGTTGCCCTTTTGATTCCCTATCGGATTTTGTAATTGTTAAAACAATCAGATGAAAGACAGCGAAGTTAAAGATAATTACTGCAAATGTACATACAATATTGCTGCGTTTACTGTAGGATTGAACATAGCAATTATTACATATAACTTAACTATTATCATAGATCATGAATAATAAATAGATCTTGCATCCACACGGGGGGGCTGTGTGCAGAAAAAAAGGTTGTCGCGAAAATAGTACATGATCGAGCCGCGAGGTAGCGCTAGGGAGAAATCATTGGTAGCATTGGTGTTTCATGCTGCTTCCGTCGTTTCCCCAATAGATAACGCCACTATCGTCGAATTTCCAGTGGAACAAAATATTGCATTGGATCGGAGTTCTATTAGGTTATCCAAATACAATGCTATTATCCTTTACATTCATAGTTTAACACTTTTAATCAAATAAAAAAACTACAATAACAAAATATACTGAGCCGATAAAATTATGTTACCCAAAATCGAACCGTCTTTTTTTTTTAAATTAGACACAGGAAAATCTTTAAAACAGTAGACAATAGTCTTGAAATTCTGTCTTCATCCATTTTATAACAATAAGAGGCCTATGTTATAAAATATAATGGATATAAATTTAAAACATATACTGTATAAATTTTTTTTTTAAATATGCACAAAAAAAAAACAAAGTCACTATTTAATTTAAGTGCTCAAAAGAAACTAAACTCTAGATTCAGTGTAACACTATAAGGCACTCACATAGTCTACGTCCAGTCTTCACGCAGACCACTCCACTGTAAGCAATTAACGATACTTAATGAATAATACTTAAACTTAATAGTTTTTAATGAATACTTTTTTCTGGAATGTTTTACGCACATACTGCTACGGAAAAATAATTTCTATTCAAATACTTTTGCGGACTTTGGACACTCGCAAATACTTTATTATTTGTTCATCATTTTGTTTACACATTTATCAAAACAAACGTATTTATAGTCCTAATACTAATATGGTGTAGTCATTTAAACATTTTAAATTAGAATTGTTCTTTGTTGTGGCTACAACACTGTTAATAGAGAAATATATAATTTCAAAATATTATGTTTGTTGCACAAAGACAACAAATCTAATGGTAAATGAAGATTTACCCTTGGTCACTAATTTGCATTTAAAACTTGGAGCTCCAAGGAAAAATTAAAACTAAATTAAAATTAGCAAAGCGATCTCTTAAACCCTAGAAGTGGGAATGTTAACAAAAATGGATTTTTTGGCGTTTGCAAGCATTTTTTCAAAAATTCTTTAAATATAGAAGTTATACCCCAATCCAAAAGTATTCATAGCTTTATTGTAGAGAAAGGTTCAAAGAATTCATATATGCCAGTAAAAAATTTATTGATGTAAAATTTACAAAGTTATTAGCTCAAAAAACTAAAAATGTTCACAAACGAAAGGAAACAGTTCAACTTTAAAAGTAGTAAACATTTTTTCTATTTTTTTTCAAAATGTAAAAAAGTTTTGTAATTTAGTTCTAAATAGCACTGTATAAAAATATATATCAATTTCAAATTTCTTATTTTGAAAACACTAGTTTGTATGTTCCTACTACAAGACTGCTAACAAAACTAGGCCTAGTTTGAATAGAAATTTAGGAATATATATACTTTGAACAAAAATTAAATATTATTATAACAAAGTGTAGAGAATAAATCTAAGAACTGAACTGTATAATTGTAAATTATTGTTTCATAAAAGTATTTGAATTAGCTTTACTTGAATCACAAAATGAGATCAAATAAATTAAACTTCTCGCACACGAATCCTATACAAGATACCGCGTGACTGACAGTTACAAAGGTCACTTCCAGAGCGTGAGAAAGACGAGTTTTGAATTTCCCACTTGTCAATATGTCTCAGCACTGTACGAACAAAACCGTTAGAGTAAATATGGTTTGCTTTACACCAAATGAAAGATTGAAGTTTGGTCTACAAAATAATACAAACATACCTATATAAATATAACGAATTGTAAGAGATATCTCGAATGGAAAATGTGCTGTTTTATTGGTTGAAAACCGTCCAATTGCATGTGTTTACAGAAACCTTTATATTTTCGAAACTATAAGAGTGACGTCTGATTGGAAGGCAGTTTTAGAAAATTTAAATCTTGACGAATCCGAAGGTCTCTTTATATTATTGTCAAAATATTTCTGTCGAGTGGTATTGAGCTTTAGAGAAGTGACAAAGTTGAGTAATTTCTTTGTGTTTTCACATGCGGCAATAGCTTTACAGAAAACTACAATTTTAAAACCATGATTACATATGTAAATACAGTAGAGTCCAGCTAATCCGAACTAATTTGAACCAAACACTGTTCGGTTTAGCGGGAATTTGGAATAGGCGGATTTTATTAATAATTTGACCACGCAGCTGGACCGCTGACGGGAGTTGAGCAAATTTCCAAAATTAAGTTTATATGCCTATGTTTTAGAGTTTCAACCAACAATTAGGGAAATATGTCTACTCACGAAGGCGTTCAACAGCTGTCTGTGTGTACGCAATATATTAGTAGAATTTATTTCCTCCTAGTGGCCTCGTGAGTTTGCACCACTTGGTTTCGAACCGGGTACTTTTATGGTATTTTATGTTTTGGTCGATTTTGGGGGAACCAAGCGAGCTAAAAGATCGTGTAAAAAAACAAAATGTGCAGAATAACATCCTACATTTATATTTTTAGAAAAAACTAAAAAAAAATCATTCTCGTAGTAAAAATCTCAAAAAACAGTTACTTCCGGTCAAAAAACGCACTTCCGGTTGTTGGATTTTTTTGGCTAACGAACTCGTCCGAGCGACATAGACAACCAACACGTGTACCAAATTTGGACCAAATAGGACTTAAAATGCGGTCACTAGAGTTCGAACACATATAATGAATTTTAATGACACCCCCAAAACAAGTTCTGGGGACCATGATCGGTGCTCATTTGCTACTCCCGACCTTGAGTCTCACCTTAAGGGTCACTGCAGTAGCTCATTTTGCCTATGGAAATTCGCTAATAATATCAACGTACTGACATGTTAATGGGTAAATATTGTGCGGGGACATCTGCTAATGTCAGTTCTATACAGCGTTGATCAACTTGTAAACAGTTTCAGCGAAAGTCAGAAAGGAAATGCATTTCCTTCGATGACTCATAGCGCCGAGACATTACCTACCCTAGATTTTTAGTGGGTGAAATATTCGATGCAATCAGCGATACAAATGTGTTGTCACGGCACGGAGCGACTATACAAGTGTGTAGTCTGCCGCTTCGAGGGTCAAAATAAAAACTTTACGGTTCATTCCATATTTGAATGTAAAAATAATATTTGACGAATACTTTCACCTACAAAATCATTCACCGACTCACCTATCCTATCATGTCTTATTGTATAGAAAACTATTTTAAATTAATATTTGATTTCCTATTCAAATGTCCCATCTCATAGTCTACTATCTTTCCTTAGTAGAGGTACTTGTGTATTATACGCACCACACCTAACTGTCCTTATCTACTATCTAGCGAAACCACTGCCAAGGAAACAGACTTGGAAAAATTAGCGTGGAAAGAAGACCCTGTTGAGCTTGACTCTAATGTTGAATACAGGTAAACGTACTGTGACTCAATAGGTTAGGTTAGGACCTTTTAGGTATTTTTATTATTATTTTTGCATTTCTGTTGAGTTTCGCCTCTGTCCAACCTTGCCACAATTTTGGTTTTTACATTCTACTGTTAAATGTTGAATACAGGTGAACATGCTGTGACTAAATAGGTTAGGTAGAACCTTTTAAGTATTTTTTAAAATTATTATTTTTGCATTTCTGTTGCCATAGGTTAGCCTAGGGTCGGATGGCAACAAAAATGCAAAAATAATAATAAAAAAAAACCTAAAAGGTTCTAACCTAACCTATTTAGTCACAGTATGTTTCGTTCCCTTGGCAGTGGTTTCGCTAGATAGTAGATAGGTGTGGTCCGTATAATACACAAGTACCCCTCGGTGAAGCGCCCGATGGAAGGATAAGGTTATTTGAAATAATACAAGAATACGCACTGCTTACATTTTACAAGGGTTTCTTTGCGTGATGATTTTTTATGTGTTTTTTAAGAGGGCTTAAATAAGCACTGGAATAATCACACTTGTCACACACATAAGGCCTTTCTCCGGTATGTTTTCGCATGTGTATATGAAGGTTTGAAGTTTTAGAAGAGTATCCGCACACATCACATTTATACGGTTTTTCGCCGGTATGATTTCTCATGTGAATTTTAAGTGTACCTGCATCGACACAAGAATAATCACACTTCTTACACTCGTATGGTCTTTCGCCAGTATGTCTTCTCGAATGTACTTTAAAATTATATGAATTAGGAGTGGAATATTCGCACTCGGCACATTTGTATTTTTCTACATTGCATTGTTTACTTCTAGACACATGCGCTTTAGGGTTCGGCGTCTCTGAATCTGGAAAATGAAAGCGAATTGTTAGATTTAATTTTATTAAGTCACAGGTCTGCAAGTAAAAAAAGTGCATAGAAATTTTCTTATAGATTTCAACTTGGTAAAAACGAAATAAAAAAAGTAAATGTGTGCGGTCGTGTGACCCCCGTCAGGAACGAAGTTCACCACGCCTTTCTTCAATTCTTTTGCCAGCCTTAACAGTAACATACACACATAATTTTAATCTTTCAATTGCCGTTTATTATTAGATTGTTTTTTATACAAATACTAGCTGAATACCCGTGCTTCACTACTGGGAATTTGTTTTGCATCACGATGTTACATAATTTGTAATATTTTTCTCTCACCTTTTATTGCACGAAAGTGAATTATTACATAATATTTTCAATTAGTTTGGTATTTATTGTTCACAGGCGGCCCGTCAATCGTCTTTGTCATGGTATTTGGACTGAATAAATTAAATCAATTTAAAATTAATGAATTCAGAATGATAAGTGTCTTCTTTTTCAACTGGTAAATCACAGTCTTCGCTGGATGTTGCAGATCACCCAGATATGTCTTTATGCGAATCCATAGATCGGGATAGTTTTGATCAGCTTACGTTTTTAAATATTTTCTTAAAATTATTTAATGAGTTCCAAATTTCAGCTCTCTAGCTTTAAGGAAAGAATACCAATTAATATTTATTGTTTTTAGTGGTTGCTATCACATTTTCACCCCTTAGCACGTGGGTAACGAAATGTAAAATTTGTTTATTTTTATATGTATCTTGTAAGAAATAAATGTACAAAACTTCAGCTCTCTAGCTTTAAGGAAATTATAACAATTAATATTTATTGTTTTAGGGGTTGTTACTACATTTCTACCCCTTAGCAGAACGTGACAAAATGTAAAACTGGGTTATTTTTTATATGTACCTTGTAAGAAATAAATGTACAAAACTTCAGCTTTCTAGCTTTAAGGAAAGTATAACAAACAATATTTATTGTTTTAATGGTTGTTCAACCCTTAAAGGCCAAATATTTTAAATTCCTTTCTTAGTGCGCCTGTGAGGAATATGTGTACCGGTACCTAATTTTACGTTCCTAGGCGGCATTCAATTAATATTTCTAGTTTTAGGGATTGTTACTACATTTTCACCCCTTAGCAGAACGTGACAAAATTTCAGCTCTCTAGCTTTAAGGAAAGTATAAAAATTAATATTTATTGTTTTAGGGGAAGTTAATAACAAACCTTATCACTTAGGTAAACAACCTAAGAAAATAGCATACGACTTATTCTCAGACCTACCAAATATACACAAAAAATTTCATAAAAATCGGTGAAGCCGTTTTGGAGGAGTTAGATAACAAACACTGTGACACAAGATTTTTATATACATAGATTTACTGTTTCCATACGTTTAATGTTATTATAATAAAGGTGTAGAATTAACTATAACAACAAAACTAAGATGGACACAGTTAAATGTCCATTCATTGTAAATACATTCAATAAACATAAAATGTTGGGTTCATCAATCTAGGCCTAATCTGAAATTATTGTGTGTATGTTTAATTTATTTTACCTGTCTTAACAGCAACATACATAGAATAATTTTAGGTTACGCCTAGACTTAAAATTTCTTTCTAGGCCTACCTAAAATTATTGTATGTATGTTGACGTTAAGGCAGGTAAAATAAATTAAATATACACACAATAATGTTAGGTTAGGCCAAGACTGATGAACCAACATTTTATGTTTATTGAATGTATTTCAGCTTTTGACGAAAATATCTGAACTACGCCGGATGGAACCGATGGTCTCTTAATTTAAATTGATGAACTGAAACACATGTTACTTCAATGTGTTTACTTTCATTGCCATAGTAACCAATTTGATAATGGTTTTTCGTTACTCGTATTTTATATTTGTCATTGCCATAGCAACCAATTAATAACACTTTTTTCTGTTACCCATTACATTTTCTATTTTTTAACTCCTACTGCAACCTGGGTTAACTCTTTCCACTCGAGTGTCGGGCAGCCCCGTACCGTACTAATCCGCACAAACTCCTATGTCGGGCGAGCTCCGAACTCGCTATGATAACGTTCTTTGATCGCATTTGAACAGACGTAGTTACTTTGATGACCGCTATTGTTGAAGTTTGAGATGTGCTGCTATCTGTGGAATTTTTTTAGGACCATTTGAGTTCAGTTTCTGTGGTAAATAAATCTTAGATAGTGTAATGTTTGCCGTCTTTGGCCGGTCTGTAAACAGCTGTCTGCTCTCACCGTTGTTTGGTTCCTACTTACTAGGCAGCGTTTTAGTGAGCTTAAGCGTTGTTTAGTTTTGTTGTACTAGGTTATCGTGTGTAATTTCACAGTTTATTTTTGAATATTGTTCTTTTTATAATAATAATGATTGTTGTGAAATAAAATAAACAAAGACTACGGCAGTTTGTTACAAAATGATGATAGTGGCGACGGAACTTTTGTTTCGAACCTGAGTGATTAAAATATTACCAATCAGTTCAGAAAAAAGCTTTTCTTACTAGTTTTGATGTACATAATACTGTTGTTAAGCAATATAATAAATAGTTGAGGCGCAATTTTGTACAAGTTGGTGTCAAAACTAATTGTTTTCATAAAAACTAATTTTTTACAAAAAACTCGTTTTTCAATTATAATTTTTTTATAATTTATTATTGTGACTAAAACACTTAATTTTGTTTATAATGATATGACAACAAAAAACAAGCAACAAATTTAGGTCTTCCCATTGAAATTTTTTCCAAAATTCTTGTTTATTCCGGGTTTTTGTTACAAATTTATATTTTTTTCAATAAATAAAAATTAAAAGCATATACTTGAAAGTAAAAATATATGTTTTTTTTTTTTCATAACAATCTATACTTTAGTCATAGAAGAAACTACAAAAAAAAATCAGCCTTTTAGAACTGACAGAAATACTTTTTTTTTGGAGTAAACATGTTACAGTGCAATATTTGCTCAAAATTAATCTGACCTGATAGCAACACTAGGTCCCCAATAATTCAAGTGGAAAGGGTTAAGGAACTTCCAAAAATTCAATCATGTCATTTTGTTTTACTACACTCAAGTTTTTCCTTGTATTTAGCATAAAATTCCTAATTAACTGAAAATTTAATATTCTGTTTTCTATTTGAATGGCTCCGCCCTACAACGATGTAACTGACAACTTTTAAAAAAATGAGTTTTTAGCACAACAACGTTGTAATTAACAATCTGCATTGCATGGTTAATTTTATTTCATGTTGGTAGCCCTGAACAGCTGTTCTAAATAGCGGGAAACTGGACTCCGAGTGCAGTACAACATTGTAACTAGCCAAACAGTATTTAGTTAATTCATAACTAAAATAATCCAAATTACATCATTTAGAAACACTTCTCCATCTAAACTGCTCGGACCTACACGTCCACCTCCTTGTGAGCATATCAAAGAACTGAAGCTAAAGCCATAGGCACCAAGCCTAACTTCCGCTAAATGTTCTGTACCTTTCTCGAACTTTCTAGAAGCTTTTAATAAATGTTCTGTACCTTTCTCAAACTTTCTAGAAGCTTTTAATAAGTTATGCCCCAATGTGCATCCTGTGAATTTCAAGCCACAAACTTTTTTAAACTTTTTAAATATGCGTTCAAATTGCAAGGCGTATTAAAGAAGGTGTGTGCATCGAGGAGCGTGAACCCGTCCGGCCCGCGCAGCTACGTCACGTGCTACACACTGAACCAGCAGTTCCAAGCGCAATTGTAAGCTTTTGCTTAAACTGCAAATTAAATACTTTATGGTTGTCTAAAAATTATGTTTTTGGTATCGATGGAAAGGTAATAAAGTGAGCATTAAAATGATCTATGTCCATGGTCAAATATTCTTATGTGTATAATTTTGAAACAAGCCTAAATCTAATATACGGGTTTGAATGACATAAAAACTACCCTAAGTGAGGAAGTTTTTTACTATTACTTTCGGGAGGCATTCAAAGACATAGCAATGTAGAGAATAAAATGTAGTAAATACTGACATCCATTTTTTTTTATGAAAGTTATAGCTGTCCTATATAATAAGATTGTAATCAGAACCATAGTTACTCGCTTCTTGCGGCGATTGAATGTACGCTAATCTAATTTGTTATTAGTTCTCATTTCTCTTCGTTATTTATTATTCACATTGTTGTGAACAGGTAAATTTTGTTTAACGTATAAATATGAACTTTTAAAGAGTTGTCAAATTTAAGTAGCTCTATAGGGTAAAACCTTTTACCATCAATAAGATGGCGATTTTTAAAGTTTATTGGTTTTGTTATGTTTACTAAGCCTACTACTACTAGTAGGCTACTAAATTTACTTTTCAAAAATTGAAATTATCTAAAATTGTGATTGTTTAGTTAGCCTACCCAAGGATAAATAATAAATAAAAATTACTATAAACGAATTATCAATGAAATAATTAAAACAATAGTAGTCTAGGTGATAATTAAAAAGTCGTGGTGAATACAACATCGAGTTTTATTTCACTATTAACCCTAGATTACTTATGTCAAAATTTTGTCACGGGATTACTTATGTATCGCAAATTTGACTACTAACAAATATTTTTTTTTTTTTACTGTACTAAAATAATTTTGTAATTATTTTTTTAAATTTTAATTGTTTCCTAGCAAATTTTATTGCTATATATATATTTTTTAAAGAGTTATACATAAAATAAATCAAATAATTTGTACCACCAATATTTTATTTTTGTTACTCTTTAAAATTATTTAATAACATGCAACAGCATTTCAGTTACGGCTTCAATTCTGTCCACTTTGAACATAAAACAATTTTTATACTCTAAAAATATATGTTTTAACCGTCTAAGCGTCAGCCACTTTTTTACTGCTTGTACACTTGTCATTATCACTTAGATAGACTGTATCCTATTCAAGTAAAGTGTACACTATTATACATTTTTTTGTTCAGGAAAGTATGGAGAACATTGCCATGTAAACAAAATATTTAAACAAATTTCTCTAACTATTTTTGCGTTTCAAAAGAAAAAAAAAACAAATTGGTAAACCAAAGTTTCAAAAGTTAGGGTTTTAGAAAAATACTACACAATTTTTTATTTATAAATCCAACATACACAAAAATAGAGGAAACCCCTGCGTGCTCCGCACACCAACCTCGTTGGAACCTTCTAACACATAATCATTTTATGTTTTCCTTATAATAATTGTTTAGGATTCATAATAACTCCAAAGCTAAGATGGTAAATAATGTTAAATGTTCAAATCAAATTTTTCGTATATTTTATAACAGCAGTTATAATAAATAAAGGTTAAAAGAACCAGCAAGGCTCAGGTCTATACTTTAATAAAAACCTAACCTAAAAGTTAAAAATACAAATAATTGCTTCAAACTATGAAATCAGCTGTTAATGGAAATATTGGAGCAAGCAGTCATTTTATTCAATTGGTCGCTGTGGTAATGGATGTAAATACATGTGTTGGTTCATCATTCTAGGTCTAACCTAAGATTTTTTCCGACTAAATTTACAAATATTTAAATACAAAATGTTTTTATTAAAATGAATTATAGCATATGTTAATCAGGGATAGTGTAGCTTTTTATTTCGTGGATCAACATTTCTTGGGAATCGATGAAACCTTACTCGTAAAAAGCTGTCTTTTTTGTTTGAGTTACTGCCAAACACGACACAAAAAGGCATTATAATTAATGGTTATTAATTATAAGAAATGTTATTACAATAATACACTATGTTGCCTATAATTAATAACATAATTTGACGTCAAAAAAGCTTGAAGGTCGTACAGGTTTCGGCGGTAAATATGGCAAAGGAGTCTAGACTGGAGCTCCGACTGTAGCACACTATGTCACGAGTAGGCTGGAGTGGAGGGAGAAGCTGCGCATGCACACACCTTCTTTAATACGCCTTGTTCAAATTGTTCTCTACTTTACAATTGTACTGTCATTTCCTATTAAATAATTTAAAACTGTCTGCTTAGTAAATGTGACTTACTTTGAAATTAACTGTCTGCCTTTTAAATATATTATTTGTTAATTTATTTCTCTGTGATGACCATTGATTATAATAAAAATAATAATAATACTACTATTTTCTTAATTTATACGCATTTGAAGAACTGCATATGTTACAAATATTATTGCTCAATAAATTAGTTCACGGATGACACTTCTGCAATCAACATGTGGAATAATAATAAGACAGCAAGTTGTGTGGCAATTGCATTAGTCACAGCTGCAAAAAAAAAGAAGAAAAAAAAAGAAAAAGACACGCAGGTGGATGAAGGAATGATTTAAAAAAAGAAATAAGTACACTCATGAAAATCTCTATTAAGTGAACTAAGAATTAGTGATCCAAGTGATTTTCAAAACTTTCTGCGACTAGATAGTACATTATTTGACGACCCCTTGAGAATGGTTATACCTGAAAGTCATCTTTTAAGGATAAGTCGATAACTGTTTTCTTTTTGGTTATTGCCTTATGGACTGGGTTTATATCATATAATTATATAAATACCTTTGTTTTACTGCTCGCAGTCCAATATTTCTGTAATCGGTGACGACGTTTCGCCTATTTTATTCAGGCATTGTCAAACCGAATTTTTGTTTGTTCTTATTGCATTCTATTGCGTCAACTTTAAAATACACAACACAACACATAAACACAAATCACAACACCTTGAATAAGAAACATTTAAAAAACAAGTCACAGTTCCACTCCTTCGTATAAGCACGTATTCGCTCATTCATTGCACGGTTAATACGCAACAATTCGATAAAAAAAATTTGGTTTGACAATGCCTGAATAAAATAGGCGAAACGGTTGTCACCAATTACAACCAATTGGACTGCGAGCAGTAAGACAAAGGTATTTATATAATTATATGGTAAGTCGATATTTACTCCAACACCAGTATTGCCCACAGACGAAGCAATATTTACTAGATTGCTCAATAAATATCAAACACTTCTTGAATGATTCAGTATATTGTGAAATCTGTCTATATATACATAATCCAAATACCACTCACTCACTCATCACGAAATCTCAAAAACCACCAAACGGATTGGAATGAAATTTGATATATAGTTTCCTCTAGGGCCCTAGGTACTCGCTAAGAAAGGTTTTAATAAATTCGAAATTTTAGGGGGGCGTTTGTGTGGGTCAAATTTACTAAAAGTCCCCTTAAGAAATACATAGTATAATATATTGTTTTTGTTAACCCTCAAAGTGGCAGACTGTAGTTTGACTGCAGTCTCTCAGGGGCAGAAAGCAACAATTTTGAACATTTGCGAAAATTTGCATATATTTGCATAATCGATAATTTAACCCACTTAGAATCATCCAATCGCAATAAAACTGGTACCATTGGAAAGGAAATGAATTAAACTTTAATTTTTGTATCTACAAGTTTTTCGTAAAACGTATATTTACATACGTAATCATCGTTTTAAAATATGCACATCGGTCTACAGCTCTTTCCATGCGCGAATTTGCATACAATTGTACTGTTATTTCCCACTTCTTCAATGTTTAAGACCGTCTACACTAATATTTCTTTGGCAATTATAACGATACCATTGGATTCGTCAAGATTTTATCTTTCTGTTGGTGTCTTCCAATCAGATGTCACTGTAAAATTACTATTTTTCTCAAGAATTACTGTAAACCCTTGCGATTGGACGTTTCTCAACCAATGAAACAGCCCATTTGTCAATCGATATTGGGAAGGCACTGCCTTATGTTTT
>JAGFPH010001749.1:109861-132361 GCA_018207615.1 Philaenus spumarius
TTCAACGCACCCTTCTTGTCCGACCTTTATCGACGGCAAAATGTCATTAGATTGATGTCATTTTGTTATTCAAATAAATATAACTCAAACACTTTTGTGAACTAAGGAAAGACAAGTATACCGTTATTTTCTTTGATTTATCCTCTACAATTTGTTATAATAATATTTCATTTTTGGGCAAAGCATATATTAGTAAATGACGTTACAATCTAGGCCTAGGTTTGTTACCAGTCGTGTACTTGGAACATAAAAACTGTTTTTTTCAAAATAAAAAATTTGAAATTGATAAATGTTTTTATACAGTTCTATTTAGAACTAAATTACGAAACTTTTTTAAGCTTACGAAAAAAATACAAAAAATGTTTACTACTTGTTATGTAGGCCTAAAGTTGAACTTTTTCCTTTCGTTACTGAACATTTTTTGTTTCTTGAGCTAATAACTTTAACTATTTCAAAATAAACTAAATTTTAGTGGCATTTTGAATTCTTTGAAGTTTCTTCTACAAAAAAGCTATTGAACACTTTTGGATTGGGGTTCATTTACTATTTTTGGCAAATTTTAAAAAATATGCTTGCAAAACGCTAAAAACGGGCTGGCCAATTTTAGCTTTAACCATGCCAGTTCTAGGGTTAATATACATTTAACTTTAATTTGTCTATCCGTGCAAAGCCGGATCGGGCCAGCTAGTCTTTCAGTGTGATCTACAGATGGTCAATGTTATTGTACAGTATCAATTATTATTGTGCCATACATTGATGTTAATATTGATCATCTAGGGGCCGCTTAGTGGCAGTTAAAAGAATTGAAAATTAGATTCTGCACTCTATTAAAAATTCAACCAAATAATGTGCGTATCACTCTTTCTGAAAATCCTTCTGTTCAATAACAGATGTTCAATATCATCTGTTGATTCTCATTGTTGCAAATTGTTGTTAAACGAAAGCCCTCTGTTTATTATTCTACAAGTTTTCATTTTAAAGTACCGTTTTTAATGCTTTTATATTCTAAAATGGCGGCCAACTATAGAATATGTTATGGAACACCCTTTGTTTTACGATGATTTTAGAGTTTACTGAATTCTGAATCAGCTGATATTGAACATCTGTTATGAACTTCATTTTTCATGTGTAACGAATTTGTAGTTTTGTCCCTTAATTCCTCCATATTATAGTTTAAAAAAATTAACAAACAGCGTTTTTGTTGATTTAAAAAAGTTATTTATTTGTCTACACAATATTTTATTAGTGTTAAGAGCATTTTCGTTGGTTCAAAACATTTTCATACCAAAATATCACACCGCTCGGTCAGGGTGTTTTTATAAATTTATACCCCTGTAACTTCTAAACGATTAGCAAAAAACACCAAGAACAAAAATGTCTTAAAATAACTTGTAGAATCTAAAATCATCATAATATACAGGGTGTTCCATAAGAAATTTGAAAATTGTCCGCCATATTGGAAAATTTCGGTAAATTTTTGAAATTTCAAATTCATATTTTTAATGGTCGCTAAAAAATAAGTCCCCCATTTAAAGTTTGCTGTACATACTGTACTTTAGGAGATCCCATTGGGGGCCCAGTTAAAATGGACACCATGTATACAACATCCTAAAGATGTTTTACATACGGAGTAGAACATTACTACATAACCCAGTTAGAAAGAGAATATGCAACATCCTGTACCAAAGCCAAATAAGACTTTGTAAACGGAATTTTATTCGTCACCCGAAAATATTTAACAATATGCCAGACTATATTTTTACGTTCCGTGTTAAGCGTGGTTAAAGCCGCACAAAATGTCCATCGCTATGACTGAGCGCGGTTTTAACCGCACATGCGCTATTCACTTGACATTGGAAAAGAGGGGATTTAGTCATTGCCTGTGGCCATATTTCGTATTTCAGTAGTTAGTAGAGACCCTTATACAAGCACTGTTAGCGCAGCATAAGACAATATCGACTACAAAGAAAGTTATAGTCGTCCAAAAACTGCCGTTTTTTAGCTAAGTTGTCGACCATTCTGCCAATATTTTCATAATTTAAGGTAAGTTATTAATTTAAATAAATTATTTTTATCACTTCTATTCATATCATAAGATATTTCACCATATTAGTGAAAAATACATTAAAAAATTACGTCTTAACAGTTCATTTTTTTCGCTTTGTCCTCATTTTATCATTTTCTTTTGGTTTATGAATGATTAGTATTTTTATATAAATCTAAATTAATATACTATGTACATTTTTGAAATATTTTGATAATGGTTCGTAGTAGAGGAGGAAAGCGAGAAATTTAAAAATAAAGAACTTACGTCTTAACAGTTCATTTTCGCTTTGTCCTCATTTTATCTTTTTCTCTTGGTTTATGAATGATTAGTATTTTTATATAAATCTAAATTAATATATTATGTACATTTTTGAAATATTTTGATAATGTAGTAGAGGAGGAAAGCAAGAAATTTAAAAATAAAGAACTTACGTCTTAACAGTTCATTTTTCGCTTTGTCCTCATTCTATCTTTTTCTCTTGGTTTATGAATGATTGGTAATTTTATATAAATCTAAATGAGTAGTTCTGTGAACAGTAGACCTCGCTCGTTGAAATAACAAATGTGGTTTTGAGCTTAAGTTAAAAATAGTGTGCCAGTAAGGGAGTAAGAAGAAGGTTTAGCTAGTGAAAAATTATTTAGCAATTTATTCGTTTTTTCACTGTTTCCAGTGACACCAGACATAAAATGTCTCTCGGGGAGGTACTTCTATATCCCCATTTTTTAAAATATGTTTTTAGGTTTTTGTTTTTTAATGTTTCTGTACAGTTTTTTACGATTTTTTGTATCAGTTAGGCTCTAAAAACTGTGTTGTGCAACAAAGAAACTAAATGAATAAGTTAATATAGTTGATAAAGGACTACAACTCAGTAAATGCGATGCAATGCCAATCGGGCACCTTATCTCGGCCCCCCCTCCACAACTCACTCACAGTTACAGCGGCCACACTGGTGTAGTGCAGGAAAGAGCAAGACAGCAGGTAGCGCTCTCTCTCTCCCTCTCCATAAAATTATAAGGTTTTATGTTATGAAGATATCTAAAGAATAAACGTTTAAAGACATGGTTAAAATACAAAAACTTGGGACGATTTTTAACAAATTTGCGGCCATTTTGTGAGCTTACCGTTAGAGATGTAGAAAAAATCAAGAAAACTAATTTGTAGAACATCAAATTTGCTACAAAAATTTATTAGTTTTTCAATTTGACTTACGGTTAAGCCACAAACTGGCTTTGTAAAAAAGCTTACACTGAGAGAAACGGTGCGGCCGCCATTTTTATTTTATTTAAGGGGTTAAAAATGAAAAAAACCTTGCATATAAATAGCTTGGCCGAGGAATAAGGAACATTCAAGCAAAAAATGATGACAATTGGTCAAGGCGTTTGGCCGTAATCGTGAGACGGACACACAAACGAAATGCCAAACGGTCAAGCTAAAATGGAGAACTTGCTACTCTCGGTCAATTAATATATTATGTACATTTTTTAAATATTTTCATAATGGTTCGTAGTAGAGGAGGAAAGCGAGAAATTTTAAAATAAAGAACTTACGTCTTAACAGTTTATTTTTTGCTTTGTCTTCATTTTTTGCTTTGTCCTCATTTTATCTTTTTCTCTTGGTTTATAAATGATTAGAATTTTTATATACATCTAAATTATATATTATGTACATTTTATAATAAATTTCCAATAAAAACTTATTTAGAAAAAGAAAATTTATTATAATATAATATTATGATAAAGTAACATAAAAAATGTAATTTTGTGTCATTGATATTTTGAAAATTTACGAACTATTTTATATAAAACACATTCAGGTTTTACTAGCACTTGTTTTCAAAAATAAATAAAAAATCATTCACTAATATAATTAATTTTCATTATTGACATTTTTCATTAAATAAATGTGTTTTACGTAAAACTTTTATTATTCAGAAAAGGTTTTATAACTCATTTAAAGTGATTCACAAAAAATGTAATGAAATGAATAGATTTTATTATGCTGTTATATGCTCAGTTATAGGTAGAACGCGTCAAGACCTACGACTGACGTGGTTAAAGCCGCAAGCTCGATCCGAGGGCACCAACTTTGTAAAATGGCGCAGCACGGAAAATCTTTAAATATCATCCATCTGCAATAGCATTTGTTCATTTGGTAATTGGTGTAAGTCTTCACTATCAGGATTGGATGCATCTTCCATTTCGTATAGATTCTCTTCTTCATTGTTATCAAAATCCTGTGAAACATCCTGTACGTCAAAAGGATTTTCATCGACATCGCTTCTGTCTATCATGATATGACGGCGATTCATCATTCAGTAGTCGAGGGACCCGCTGTTTGTGAAGCATGAATAATATTACGTCTCGTAGGAAGAATTTTAACTACTGTCGCAGAAGTCCCAGCTTTTTATTTTTCCTATAATTGCGAGATCGTATTTTACTTAACTCCTTCATACGATCCGCAGATTCTGGATCCATTTTCAGTTTTTTTCTGTAATTCTTCAAATATTCAGTTTTTGTTAATTTTGTTTGATTTTTCTCTACATCTTCTCCCATTTCCTGAGATTCTTTCTTTTTTTTCGCCCGGTAATTTTTAGCCCAGGCTGCTTTTTTCCTTTTCCTTTCAGCTGAATCTTTTTTCGACGATTTATTACGATTGCTACCCTTCGTTACGTTGTTTGACTGAGCATTCTGTTCAGAACTCTGAGTATCGTTTGATTCGTCCATACTGTTCCAGTGTACTCCTATAATTACATTAAACAATAATTACTGGTAACTTATAGTTGAAAAGTTGACAGTATATAATATTTCATCAGAGTTACTGCATAATTAAATGTGTTGTAATATTGTTCCAAACAATAAAATCATGATATCTAACTTATCCAGCTAAATTTTAAAAGTATTATAAATTCTTATCTATTGCATATTCATATTGAACAAATTGAACAGCCTACTAGAACATGTACAGACATCATAATAACTAGTTTTAACCCTTCCCGCGCTGTAGACGAATATAACCGCTAAGTTTGACTTCGCCCAAAACGCTGTGGACAAATATACTCGCTTTTAAACATTGAGTGTATTGTGAGGTCTAAGTAGTTTTTAATTTTGCCGCTTGAGTGCAGCAGTTATTGGGTAACATATCCCTTGGTTAAAAGACATAATGGCGGTCGACTCCGCCCTCCGACTGTTGTGAAAGGAGCACCTAAGTTGGCGCGCTACACCACTTGTGCTCTGTTTCGAGTAACGCTAACGCTTGCGAGTCAGTTCACTTGCAGACTCCGTGCGAAATAAACCAACTTTGATCAAACAAACTATTTTATCCACCCATGTCTCATTTTTTGGTATAAGAAAATAAAAAAAAAAAATTTGAGTCGACTTATTGAGAACTGAATTTTTTGGAGGCATGTAGCGCTACAGTGTGAGCGGTCCAAAATTTCCGTAGCGCTCGAAGGGTTAATACTAATAAGTGTTAAGTCACTGTGCTTGAATCTGGTTTTTCAGACCATTCTATCCAAATAGTTTCAATAAATTCTGCCGTAAAATACAAAAAAAGTCACTATAAAGTAATACCTATTTTAAAATATCTTTCAGTGATAGAAATATCAATATGTTTTTGAGTTTGTTAAAAGAGGAAGATTGGAATGAACTGTTTACTGTTCAAGGAAACTATACTAGTATGGATATGAAGTATAACACTTTTTCACATACAGGGTGATTCAGTAAAGCGTAGCGGGCTATGCAGATTCAGATTCTACATGCAAAAATAAATGTAGAATAACATTTTTTCGATTTCGGCTTAGTTTAGCCGTAATCCGCCATTTTGTTTTTTTACAAAAACTCATTGTAACTCTGGAAATAGATAAGATATCGACTTCAAATTTGGAATAAGCATTTTATATGTTACGATTAACAAGTGTACCAAACACAAAGAATTTATTTTTATAATTTTCAAAATGGCGGCCGTTACAAATTTTTAACGTGGAATATCTATAAAACCGTTAACTTTACAAAAAATGTACAAGAAACAAAATATTTTCTTATTTTAACGACAGACAAAATGCTTTTTTTGTAGTTTCAGTAGGTCAAAGGACAACCAAGTTATCGTCAAAAAACTTAATTTCTTGGTAATTGTTTACAAGCGAATTGCGGCTAAACTAAGCCGAAATCGAAAAAGTGTTATACTACATTTTCGACTTATTTTTGCATGTAGAATCTGATAGCCTAGAGCCTGAAAGCCGCTAGAAAAACAACTACACAAATTGTTCAATTTCAAAAAATTGTGGTTTTAGGCTAATTTTGGTTGTAGACAATTACCAAGAAATTATGTTTTTTGTCGATAACTCGGTTATCCTTTGAACTACTGAAACTACAAAAAAAGGATTTTGTCTGTCGTTAAAAAAGGAAAATATTTTGTTTCTTGTACATTTTTTGTAAAGTTAACAGTTTTCAAAATATTAAAATTTAATTATTTGTAACGGCCGCCATTTTGAAAATTATAAAAATAAATTCTTTGTGTTTGGTACACTTGTTAATCGTAACATATAAAATGCTTATTGCAAATTTGAAGTCGATATCTTATCTATTTCCATAGTTACAGTGAGTTTTTGTAAAAACCAAAATGGCGGATTACGGCTAAACTAAGCCGAAATCGAAAAAGTGTTATTCTACATTTTCGACTTATTTTTGCATGTAGAATCTGAATCTTCATAGCCCGCTACGCTTTACTGAATCAGCCTGTATATAAGCTATTTATTTGAATGTAGCTTTCCCTAGAATGCCTATGGCCACTACAAGTTACAAAAAGAAAAGTTAAACATAACGGTTGGGTAACTCCAGGTATTATTAGCGAATTTCCATAGGAAAAATGAGCTGTTGCAGTGGCCTTATGGTAAGACCCAAGGACGGGAGTAACAAATGAGCACCGATCATGGTCCACAGAACACGTTTTGGGGTGTCATTAAAAATCATATATATATATATATATATGTGTGTTCGGACTCTAGCGGCCGCATTTTAAGTCCCATTTGGTCCAAATTTGGTACACTTGTTGGTTGTCTATGTCACTCAGAAGAGTTCGTTAGCCAAAAAAATCCAACAACCGGAAGCATGTTTTTTGACCCGAAGTAACTATTTTTTGAGATTTTTCCTACGAGAATAAATGTTTTTTAGAGTTTTTCTACAAATATAAATGTAGGATATTATTCTGCATCTGTTATTTTACGCGATCTTATAGCTCGCTTCGTTCCCCCCAAAATCGATCAAAACGTAAAATCCATAAAAGTACCCGGTTCGAAGCCATGTGGTGGGGTTGCCGTGCGAAGCACGCAATGCACTGTGTATTGAAGATACTCAAAATGTGCCGAATGGCATGCGAAGCATTTTGCAGCTATTCAGCACCGTCGTGAATAAACCTATTTCCCAAATTGTTGGTTGAAACCCTAAAACGTAGGAGTATAAACTTAATTTTGGAAATTTGCTCAACTCACGTCAGCGGTTCAGCTGCGTGGTCGAATTATTTGATCTAGTATTGAAAATAGAGAGCTACATAATAAAGCCAGATCCTCAAGTGACCAAACATTTCTTGATTGTGTAAAAAGTTATACAAAATATTAAAAAATTGTGTTTCTGCTGCAAAAATTATGCATAATAAAAATATATTTAGAGCCTCTAATAAGACTAAAGCAGCTTGGAATTTGGTAAAAAAAAAACTAGCCCAAATGAACTGGCAATTGTCAAGAAAACGAAACTAGTTGCATCGAGCTACAATCTCCCGATAAAGTTCCCGATAGTTACCCGGCGGATATATTTAAAATGTTGACAAATCCACCTGACAAGTATATTGCGTTCTACAATGGGTTTTTATTTCTCCGATAACTACCAGGAACTTACCTGTTAGATTTACAATTTTACATGTAGGTTGATACACTTTGTTGATTATGATTGGTCGAAATACGGTTAAGGAACGCACCTTAGTGACTGAATAACAAACTAGCCTTGGAATGGAAGGGCCATATTATTATTATCTCTGGGAAAGGCTAAAGGCATAATACGTGTATCGTGAATGTCTTTGAGTCATGTTAATAATTGAAAAATTATTTCCAATGAAACAACGGTTTAACAATTAGAAGCATACAATCCCAGTACCAAAAAAAAACCTTAACCCAAGGTGAGATAGAACGTTTCTAAAACAAATAGGAAACAAAATTTAATTACAATGACTAAAGGTGCCGTGGAGTTGTTTTTATTTATAAAAGTAGAAAAACTAAATGACTAGTTACTCAGTTAGTTGTAGTATAAAATAAACCTTATAGCCCAGTCGGTATAGGTTACAACTACCAGTAATTTGCAATACGGCTGATTTTTTTTATAAGTACCTTTAAGTATGTTGATTAACATAAAAAAATGTTTACCAGTCTATCGATTTCCCAAAGTCGAAAAAAAATCGATTATCATTTTTTATTCGATTATCTTTAATATTTCGAGCTGGGATGAAGATAGAGAAAAATAAAAAATACCACCGTGTAGGGGAGGTATTTTTCAACAAAAAAGGTCATATGTATTTATTTTGTCTGGAAAAAATTTGATAATGCAAGTATGTATTTTGCAGCAGGGGAAATCACTAAAAGGGGACATCTTATTCATATATGAAGCGTTGGATCATTCTAAATTGGCCAAATTTTAATATATCGAATTGAAACTTGGTATAGGAGTTAAAATATATATTTTAAACATTTATGCTGAGTCTCAGCTTGTTATCTTGAAGTTGCTTGGTCATAGAAGTTGCATCACCTATGATTGTTATCTTTTTGATCCTAAATGTGTAAACAAATCCTAAATAAATGTATTGTAAAGCCTAAGAATAAAGATGAGCTGAAACAGGCAATCGAAAAAGTGTGAAATGAGTAGATTAGTGACGGAATCATAAAACATTTGTTCGACTATGCCAAACAGGATCACCTCAGCTAATGGCGGTTCGACAAAATACTAGTTTATATTAATATTTCAATAAATATATTTTTAACGTTTTTATACAAATTTTTATAAATAAATTCATATGAGTATGTAAAAAAAATTTTTTTTTCTTAAATTCCTCGTTAACACTAAACATTTTATTTATCATTTTATGAATATTATTTATTTTTTATTTCGGTTTTAACCATTTTCACGGCTCATAACAGACTCTTTTCCTTTGCAAAACATTTTTAAATTATCAAAAGGTAAGAACAACATTGGTTTAAGGAAATCTTTCATTATTTTTAAGTAATGCAATTTCTATGACCATGACTGTATTTATGATGTATGACCCCTAGGGCAAAACAAATAAAAATGTTTTTAGCTTATTATGTTGTATAGGCCTTTAGATTTAATTTAAATCTAATTTCATGTGAACTAGCTGACCCGTGCGAAGCATTCGCATTCTAACTTACTTAAATCCCACTTAATTAAAGTAATAGGTGAATCCACAATGCTGTTTATAACCACGCTTACAATTAATTAAAAATAGCAATGTAGTGGCGTTATGGCAGCTCTCCAGCTGGGTATTGTTATCATCAGTGTTGCCAACGCCAGGAAAATATCCCTACTACTTACTTGATCTTACATCACTGTTACTTTCGGATTCTTTATTTATTTATTATTATTTTTTTATAATTGTATTTTGTATATTTTTCCGGTGTAGCAGTTAAGGAAAGCTTTAAAATGATGCCTCATTCATGTAATTTGATGATGTATTAAGGAAGTTATGGCGTACCAACAAAAAAATGGCTTTGAGAAATAATATATGTAATATGTTGAGTAGAACATTTTTTATAGGCTTGTTTGTACTTCAATACAACAAACAGTATTAAGGTAAAACGAATTGCTTTCAAAATAAACTACGTTTCCTGAAAGTCTTGTTTTTTCTACAAAGGAACATTTTTCTCGGAAACCATAAGAGATATTTCAATTTTTTTTTTGTTGGTTTGTTTGGTATAATAACATGCACATTTTAACATGAGGGTTTAAAAAAATTTTAGTTTGCAAAACGTTTGTGAAAAAAATTACAATAATTTTACTAGAAGTTATTTTAAGAAATCATTGAGTTAAATTGTAGAGAAAAGTATCCTAAAAAATATATTTTTTTAAATATGATGTTATCTCTTTTGGTTCCTGAAATAAATGTACTTTTGTTTACGTATTTTAACTGGTAACAAAGGGCCATCCGACTCCCCTTGAGAACATTTACAAAAATGCAAACTGTCACATTTGCTTATATATATTAATAGTAAACTATAAATTTAATTAACATAATTCTAGTCTTCAGTCAAATAATTTTAAATGTTAAACCCATCAGTCGACAAACAAATCATTTTGATGCGAAGAAACATCGTCTGGGCTCGGAAGGACGTTTTGGTCCATAACTGGTCTGAATGCTGTGTGGACTGATTTTCGGTGGCACAAGGACATTTTTGTATAAATTCTCTTCTTCATTGTTATCAATATCCTGTGAAACATCATGTACTTCAAAAGGATTTTCATCGACATCACCTCTGTGTATCATGATGTGACGGCGATTTATCATTCAGTAGTCGAGGGACACGCTATTTGTAAAGAATTAATTATATTACGTCTCGTAGGAAGAATTGGAACTACTTTCGTAGAAGTCCCAGCTGCTTGTGAATTGTTGATATCCGCAAGTAGATCTTTGGCCATTTTATTTTTCCTATAATTACGTGACCGTATTTTACTTAACTCCTTCATATGATCCGCAGATTCTGGATCCATTTTCTGTTTTTTTCTGTAATTCTTCAAATATTTAGTTTTTGTTAATTTTGTTTGATTTTGCTCTACATTTTCTCCCATTTTCTAAGATTCTTTCTTTTTTTTGCCCGGTAATTTTTAGCCCAGGCTGCTTTTATTTTTTTCCTCTCAGCTGTATCTTTTTTCGACGATTTATTACGATTGCTACTCTTCGTTACATTGTTTGACTGAGCACTCTGTTCAGAACTCTGAGTATCGTTTGATTCGTCCATATTGTTCCAGTGTATTCCTATTAAAGAATAATTACTGGTAACTTACAGTTGAAAAGTTGACAATACATACGGTAATATTGCATCAGAGTTACTGCATTATTAAATGTGTTGTAATATCGTTTGAAACAATAAAATCATGATATCTCACTTATCTGGGAGTAGGTAATGAAAACAGAAAGGAAATACAGTATAGTCTAGCTAATCCGGACTTGACGGGATCGGACCCTGTCCGGACTAGTGAAAGTCCGGATTAGACGGAAAAAGCCTAAAAAATGCATGAAATGTATACCGTTTGTGTTTTAAGTGAGAAAAAGTATTAAAATTGGTGTTTTGGTAATACAGTAAATATTAGCGACCACAGAATTAAATAGACTGGATAAGTCGAACGCAAGAGTGAATATGGCGGATGCAAGTCACGAAGTTTGTCAAATTTCAAAGATTTTCGAGCATTTTCAGCTATTGAAACCACGGTGTAAATGAATAGGGTGCACTGAAAATTTCACTCCACCAGACTTCTAGCGAGAAACAAAACAAAAAGAGACTGTTGATTCGACAGATAGTTAGACAGACAGACAGTTTGCAGTAAGGTATAGTGCGGCGAGCCGGTGAAGTGAGTTACTTCCTTGAAATACTGTGGGACAAAAGATAATGGACGGGAGGGCAGGTGGCCGACCCTTTCTATCCTCGGCTAAGCTTTCTCTTCACGCTAAAAATAGCCAAGGACAAATGAAACCTTAACTATTTTCGCTCTTGGCAAACCTCGATTGCGTGTACTGTACCCAGTAAAATACTGCACTTTCAATTTTTTTTTTTTTTTTGTAGGGGTGTCCGGATCATTGGAGGCTGGATTAGCGAGACTGTACTGTAACATTATAAAGAAAATCAAAACACTCTTAACGCCAATTTGTCGTTTTAACGGCACTAATTTGTCTTTTCTAAGAAAGACTAATTAGCTTAAAACTGACTATAAATATATATGTGATAGCTCTCCCGTGTATAGTTATAGTACGTTTTAAGAAAGACAAATTATAACTCGTCTTTCGTCATAAAGCCTCATTATAATTTGTCTAATATTTAAAAAAACAAATTAGTACCGTCAAACACTAAATTGTAGTTGAAAGGGTACAATAACGTTCAAATATTAATATCGGCACACTAGCGGTACTATTATCGAATAAGGTCTAGATTTTTCCGAAATTCGTTGTAGTTTTTATTTTGCAGAGTCCTGTCAATATACACTCGTAAATCCTTACAAAGAATTTTTCCTCCAACAGATGCAAAATTCACAATTTCAATGAAATTTTGTATCGATTTATAATGCAAAGAAAGTAAAATTTTCAATCTATGAAAGCCGTCCCGGAACTTTTTATACACCTGTATAGACGCCAATATGAGGAGAACCAACATCCGAATGTTTGCAAAACGAGGGTCGGACAATTTTTAGAAACGACAAAAATTAAGCCCTTACCATACACGGAATAGGGTTTTGCAAAAATAATGGCTTGACATAAAGGTATTAAATTAGGGGACACACGTGTTCTTAGTACAGTAAGACCTCGATAATCCGGCACGCTCGAGGATCCGGTGATGCCGGATTATCGAATATGCCGGATTATCGAGGTCTTCCTTTAAAATGGTTTAGACAGAGAATAAACTATAAATAAACGCACATGTACTGTATATGAACACGTAAATTACACATTGAAACTATGTAACATTAACTGCGTAGAGAGATCGCTGCTAACTAATAAATTTTAAAAGCCTAAAACAAAATCATTTTGTACATATAATATTTATAATATAAGCTCTCTGAGCTCTGGATTGTAACAAATATATAAAAAAAGGTTCCGTATACTATCGTGCGAGTGACACGCTGATGTTATTATTGTGATCATAGCCCCAGGTTTCCAGGTGATGAAATATTTTTCCTATAACAACGTGATTAGTTTTTTAAACGACATATCTAGCCTTTAAAATAATTTTGAGCATATATGAAGCGGAGTAATTATGTGTTTTATGGTGTTTTAATATCTTTTTTGCCGAAACATTAATATAAACAGGAACAGCGTTCGGTAAGGGGGGGGGAGTATGGGCGTAGTAGTCAACAGCGGAGCAGACAAGTTGCGGCGTAGTGATGCGTGATTGTTTGATGCTCGAGATATTTGAACAATCGAGACAATCGACTAATCACGCATTTTGTGTATCACTAGTTGGGTGTATTACTAAGAGAAGTAGACATAAGTCATAAGTGATTTTAAGTTTTACAGAATAAAGACTTTGTATATAGAAACTCGATTTTTTTAATTTTTACCCTAAAAGTCACTGATTTTTATTTCTGGGAACTAGTAGATACCCTGAAAGCGGTTTTAAATCGAACAACTATTTACAAGAAATTCAATGTATATTTTTAAAAGACTTCTACTTGTTCAAATAATCTTCATTAAGTGGAATACGTTCAACAAAATACTGTCAGTAACGAAAGTGTTAAAAGGTCCCTTTAACGTTTTTAAAGGACGACGAGAGCACATTGTTTTAAATCGGATTGATTTTTAGAAGCAATTTTGACTGAAATGTTTGTTTTGGACAAGTTTATTGAGCAGTAGATTTTTACACACTGTTTTTAACGGATGCGGAGCCAACAGACAGTGTAGACCGGGCTTAAATCACTCAATAATTACAAAAACTGCCATTTTTAATGAGTGCAAATTTTCAAGATGATTGATGCCGAACTATCGAGTCTGCCGGATTATAGAGTGCTGGATTATCGAGGTCTTACTGTATATTGCCGTTAATATATCGAGGTTCTACTGCTCAATGTAATCGAAGTCGATTGGAAATTAATGTTTGTCGTTGTAAACCGAGTGAAAATTTCATTAAAACTAAGCACAGCTTAATATTCCCTCTCTCAATTTAAGCGTGTTTATAATCTAATTATATCAAATTATAAATAATCAATATGAAAATTGAGCATATTACATTTGTTTAATTCAAAATACAGTAAAGTCTTTAGCTTCGACTAAAAAAATGTAATATTGTTTTCAATTTTCTGAAATTTATAAGAAAAAGTTGAAACTTTCAAAAATTGTTAATTATCTTATAAAGTGTTAATTTTTCAAAAAATAATATGATTTCCTTTCTGCCTATCAGATTTAAAAATGCGTAATCAATGGTTATAGATTTTCCATCAAAAAAGTTGTAGAAAAATTATGGAAAAATTCTCAAATAATAATAAATATAACAGTAACTGTCAATGTACTTATCGACTTTCTGTATTAACGAATCCAACAAAGAAAATGCAACACTCTTATCTATATCATGAGTCACTTTCTATGTATATAGCAAATCACGTGAAAAGAGGTGACGAAATATTTATAACAGAAATTTTGGTACTATTAAAAAATAAGACAATGATTTTAAGTTGTATGTTGGACTTATTCAAATTAACTGTTAATTTATTCAAATGATACTAAAAGTATTCAAACGGAAAAATAAAAAAAAAAAACTCTCACCGATGTACATTATGATCGAAGTTACGATGAGTAAACAGCCTATGGGCTAGTAGTTCTGAGTAATCGCAGGTGGCAGCACACAACAACGTTCTCCGATGACCGCACCAACACAATATCAAATATTTAAAGCAGAAGGCCGTTAGAACACTCGACGATTCACACTATACTCACACATTAAGCTGATACTTACACACCAAGAGGCCGAGAGCAATACTTTTACAAGGCACTTTGAGTAACCAGTTAAACGTTCCTAGTCTGCAACAGCGCGAAGTTTATATAGATTGTAATTCTTTATACCGGTCGCGGTAAAATAGAGCACGGTTCCCAGGATTACGTTTGAAACGTTACTAGCTACACTTTGAACGCTAAATAAATGCGAATTTTATAAAAACCGAAAAAATACGACCACTGAGAAAATTCTCGCCAGAGTTGGCTATAAACGGTTAATAGGATGCGCTGGGAGCGTTGCACTATTTACTGCAGTCAGTCGATTGAAATACAGGCTGTGTTTCAAATTAATGGAAACATATTTTTATATACAGTGAAACTTCCAAATAACGGACACTGCTCGGACCACGTAAAATGTCCACTATTGAGAAGTGTCCGCTATTAGGAGAGATGTTTGTACTGTAGATGTACAATTAGCAGTTAATCTGCTGTGTAACAAAGCAAAAATTCATACTGTATATGGTCGATAATAAAAGTGAAATAAATATTGTAATTGTTTCATAATGGCCTACTGTATTACTGTATTAGTGTTGTGTAAAAAACAGGAATAATGGTTTATTCTCACAAAAATGCACAATAAAACACAAATATTAAATTAAATAACAGTCATTATTTATTAATCATTTACACTAAAAAAGGGTGTAAGTGATCATTTTTCGCTTAAGGGTCGGCTCTAGTAAAACAGAAAGCAACCTGCGACTCCCTATAGCAATGATAGGTTACGCGGACATTGCTCATCCTAAATCCATTTAAAACCCGCAATTATTCAAATAGCGTTTTTTAAAAAATACCAAAATCTTGGGGACAAAATTCTTCATCCGAATTGCTTGGTAATTTTTCGCTATAATTAATAGTTACAACGTAAACAAATATTTAAAATCACCCTATAGCGGCAGTAGGTTACACGGACATTGCTCAGCCTAAATCCATTTAAAACCCGCAATTGTTCAAATAGCGTTTAAAAAAAATATATAAAAAATATGTCACGTTTAGTGACATCATAAAAAAATATTAAAAATCAATGTTTTAAATTATTAATAAATATTAAACAAAATATTTTTCTTAGTTTTGAAAAAGCCATTTGCATGCATATTGGCCTTAGCTTTAAAATAACATATTGTTCATAATTATCCGATAAAAAATAAAGGAAAAATTTGGATTTTAATTTAACATTGGTGTTATTGAGTGTCAGCCAACATGGCCGACAGCTAGAGCCGACACTTAAAGTTAAATGCTTCCGTTTCAGAGACATCGCAATACACATTGTTCTCACGGTAACTTTATTCAAACTGAATTGTAAAAGGTTTTAACCACCACTGTTATTAAATGGCGCAAAGAAAAGAAACCTAGTTTCCAGGAAGTCAAATTCCTGGTAAACAGTGAAGTCAACTTCCTGGTAAATAATGAACAAACATTGCATTGAATGTTTCGAGACATCTACAATTCTTAGAAAAGGGCAACATTTTATACTCCGCTGTCCGTAATTCGGATGTTTCGACTAACCTATTGACTACCAATTTGGTGTCCGTGTCCGTTTTTGGGAATGTCCGTTATTTAGAAACACTACAAAGGCCATAAAAGCATGAGCTCGGGGAATATAAAAATGTCCGATATTAAGAAGTGTTCGCTAATTAGAAGCGTCCGTTAAGGGAAGTTTCACTGTATCTCATTTGACGGATAATAAATCAACGGCTCCAGAACACAAAAAGTATAAGTTATAATTTTAATAATATCAAAATTTATATAATCACTGCATATTTGTAATAAGCAAATATTTTCGAGAGCAACATGTGCTTGTGCTTAGTACATGTCTGTAAATACACGAATATAATACTAAACGCATTACAAGTGGGCGCATGCGCATAGTAAAAGACGCCATTAAAGACGGGGTTCGTATGGAGAGAACGTGCGTATGTTTGTGTTATTGACATTGGTCACTATAACTATAGCTAGACATTGGTAAGGTTAGTTATGCTGTTGATAATCTTTTAGAAAAGAAAAATCACTGTAAACCAGCTTTTTATTGTAAAAACAATTTAGGTAAAATGTTAATTAATTGTAAAGACAAAATAGACAACATGAAAAAATGTGGTGTTTATAAGCTAACTTGTATCATCTGTAATGCAGCTTATGTAGGCCAAACAGGCCGTAGTTTTAAATGTAGGTTAAGTGTACATGAAAGAAGTTAGCGGTTGGGTCATAATGACTCTAGTTTCTCTAACCATCTAAAAAATCATTTAGTGTCAGATTTTTCCAATAACATTAACTTTAAGATTCTCCATGTCAATGATAAAAGTAGGAAATTAAATTCCTTGGAAATGTTAGAAATTAAGAGATTTTTTTGTACAGATGCTAGCCTAGTACTTAACGATCAGGTAGAATTTTTGTCCAACTCGCCTCTACTAAACCCATTGTCAACCTTATGACCATACTCACCCCACGCCCCCTTCCACTATCTTTCCTTTTTCTTTGTTGTGAGTAACTGTTCTATGTTTTAAACACGTTTGTTTTCTAATATTCTTCAGTCTGTAAAACTGCCTCGTCAATGCCGTCACGGGCGAAACCTTGGTCGGCAAGACTCAATAAAAAATTGTAGAACTTACAAAAAAATTGTGTTTGTCCTTTAATTATAACTACAACTAGTAATTTGACTGTGCGCGCATGTACATTCCCGTACATACTCTCTATATACGAATACTGTATATCTATATATGTACCGTGCGCCGAGAGCTCATGATCGGGCGTCTATATATACTACGTATCGAATATTCCCTCTCCAGGCGCTTACTTGTCTATATATACTATGCATCACCTATTCCCTATCCATGTTCTGACTTGTGTCTACGCAAAATGTTCGTGACACGAGATTTCAGAAACATAGTCAAGCGAAACATCCCAATGGGCCAATAGAAGTTATCAGTTAAAAAATGTAAAAATTCTAGAACCTTTTTTGAAGTTCTTGAGGTGCTTAACCGTTTTAGAAGATAAAACGCGCTTTTACACAATTTTACTTGACATGTGGACGATGTTTCAGGACTGTTGTGTGTTAAATGACTGTGAGAGTGTGTTTGTTTTTTTGCGAGTATGTTGCATTGAATTTTCTTTTAAAGGATACATTAAATTATTTTAAAATATTTCTATTGATGCATTTTTTACTAACTTTTGTCTCCGTTTTAAAAATACTCCACTTTTTGCGCTAAATTTTGTAAAATTCTTTTATTGTTAATATAGTATGTTATAAGTTTTTCCCACCAGTTGTTTGATTTCCAATCTACAAGGTCTGATAAATAATAGTTATCAGTGCCAAAAAAAAAAAAAAACTCACTTACAAAAATTCAGAGGTAAAGCACGAAATAAAAAATAACGGCATATAAACATAACGATGCATACTCCGAAGAAATGACACTCACAATAATTCCACCAAACCAGATAGACTCTATCTAAAAAGACGTCTGATATTAAATACATAAAAATAATCATCCAACTCATCAGATGAATGTCTTTTTGGTTTACGCGGTACCACCCTCACAAACGATCTCTGAATGACGTCTAAGGGAGTCAGAATGGATTTGCAGACGCATCCCTAAACTATTATCCCCCAAAAGTAAAGATTAGCAATATAAATAGTACAGTTTTCGTATTTCAAAAATATATACAATATTTCATTAAAATTTTTAAAAACATACATTAATTTTCTGATTAAGATTGACTTGGAAGGAATCTCTTTCATCAAGGATTTCACCCCAAATTCAATCTAATCTAGAACCTTAACACCAATATGTCTGCAGAAATTCTGTTACAAAATATTTTCAATTTTTATATATTTACAGTTTCTCCTGGACTATATACGAAGGCTATGCAGAAAGTAAGGAACGTTTCACAATAACGGAGCTTACACTTTGTTTTCCACAAGTTTCACGGACTTTGTTGTTTGAAATTGTCACTCAAAAGCTAGGCTACCACAAATTTTGTGCAAGATGGGTGCCAAAAGTGCTTACAGACCACCATAAAGGTCAGCGAATGGGGAGCAGCTTTAACATTTCTGGACGCCTACCACACACATGATGATTCATTACTGGATCGAATCGTAACTGGTGACGAGACTTGGGTGAAACACATCAATTGCTAGACAAAATTACAGTCCATGGAGTGGAGGCACACTAGATGCCCCAAAAAACCCAGAAATTGTTTGCAAACCAGTCAGCAAGGAAGCTTATGGCGACCGTGTTTTGGGATAGGCACTGTGTGTGGCTTATTGATTTTTTTTAACGTGGTGCAACAATAAACTCTGAGCAGTACTGTCAAACTTTGTGCAACCTTAGGAGGGCAGTTCAAAACAAGCGCCAAGGAAAGTTGTCAACCAAAATTTGGTTTTTGCATGACAATGCCCGATTTCACACGGCAAACCGCACTCAAGAACTCTTTAATTCATTCAAATGGGAAGTTTTCCCTTCATCTGCCTTATAGTCCGGATCTAGCACAAAGCAATTTTCACTTATTTCCAAGAATGAAGACCTGGCTAGCAACACAGCGCTTTGACGACGACCTCCTGGCTGAGATCGCAGGCGGCAGATTTCTATGACGAAGGAATTTCAACGCTTGTCCACCGCTCTGATAAGTGCCTCAATTTGTTTTGTGACTATGTGGAAAAGTAGTATTTTAGTGGCTCTTTCAGAAGTATACAATAAAATGTTTTTCTTGTACTTAGTCTTTTATTAATTCCAAAACGTTCATTACGTTCTGAATAGCTCTGGTATGTCTTTAATCATTTTTTGTTTTTATTTTCCTTTATTCAAACGGGTAATATATCTGCACTTGATAAACACAGCCTGGATGAGCAAAACAAATAAAAGTAAATAATTTACCTTTTCCAATAGAGCTCCCTGACGGACCGCACACGGCTCCTACTTCCTCTTGTTCAGGGTTTTCCGTTTCATTTTTCTGTAACATAATACAGTTATTTATTCATTTTTCACACTCCAAAACATGCAGAGGTACAGTCAATACTAGAAATAACAACAACCAAAATATATATACAACTAGAGGGCTACGCTCCATGCTCGCTTCGCTCGCCAACCCCCGCGGTGACTCGCGTCGAAGCATTACAACCAGGTTATTTTATATAAATAGGCCCTAATATTAAATTCTAATATATCTTATTTAGTTTTAATTAAGATGTAAAATAGTGGTATCTTATTTTAAATTCTTTAATTTATTTACTGTAGCTTTAAGGAAAGTATAACAATCAACATTTTTATAGGGCTTGTAACTACATTTTCACCCCTTAGCAGCAGGCAACAAAATGTCAATCTATGATACCTTTGTTTGTTTACGTTGTAAGAAGTAAGTCTACAAATTTTCAGCTCACTAACTTTAAAGAAAATATAACAATTAATTTGTATTGTTTTAGGGGTTGTTATCACAGTTTCGCCCCGTAGCAGCACGACAAAATGCAAATCTAGTTTACTTGTTCTATGTATCTTGTAAGAAATAAATGTAAAAAATTTCAGCTCTCTAGCTTTAAAACCCTTTCCAGTCACATGATCAGTTTTCGTATCATCACTTAAATATAAGTTTATCAGACCCCTATACATCCCAATGATATGAAATTATATCATGGAATGATACGGTAGTTTGTTTGTGTTATGTTGGCAACACTGAATAACCCTCATTTAGCCTGAAACTTTCCTTACAGCTGATTTGCCATGTGTGTTTATGAGATTGAGATTGTTGCTATGCCAAGTCTGTACATTTTATCATAAAACAATTTAAGTTTTTATAATATTATTAAATTTCTCAATTATAAGTATTAAATAATGTTTGAAGAACATGTTTATGTATAATACACAAGGTAATAAAGCTATTATGTATGTATTTTTGTGTCTATGAAATCGTGATCTAAAAACGTATCATTGGTTACATGGAAACAAAAACTTGATCTGATTTTACTCTAATTATTTGGTTTGAATACAGTTTCATAAAGCAATATTCAATGTATATTTGCTTATTTCGTGAGTACAAAATGAAAATAGAAAAAAATTTAATTTATTATTAAATTTTAATAAATTTTGTATGTTTTTATAGCCTAACCTATACTTGAAAACAATTGTTATATTACTTTTTATTGTAAACAAAATTAAATGTAAACTGCAGTTTACAACTTTGCCAACAGAAACTTTATTATTATTTTCTTCTGTGTTGATTTAAGATTTGTACAAAAAAAAGGACAATTACTGTTGAATTTCTAACTTTTTATCCGACAAAACCAATGTTTTTAGTCTAGGCCTATTTGAATTCATCTGTACTGAATGCCTATTATAGCAATTATTAGATACTTTTTAATAATTATAAACCCAAAAATATAAACTTGCATTTAATCAATGTTTATCTGTATTGTTTTCCTTCATCAAAATGATAATTTTTTGCATCACAGTGGAGTTTTCAGAATATTGCATTTACCTCATAAAGTCATTGTTTACGTTCCCTAACATCCCAATGACACAAAAACGTATCATGATAATTTTGGAAGATACAAAATATGCAAAATATAATTTGTGACATTTTTAGACTAATATGACAATTTTAAAGTAAAATAACTGCAAACATATTTTTTTTTATGACACTGGATAATTTGGGCTGGAAAGTATAACAATAACGTTTTAGGGGTTGTTTCAACCTTTAAATCAAAATGTATTCTAGCATATTTTACTCAGGGATAGTGTAGCTTTTTATTAGTAAAACTATATTTTCAATCGGTTCAATAGTTAAAGAGATTACCCCCTACATACACACAAACAAACAAATTTAACCTCTTTATAATATTAGTATAGCCTATAGATTAAACGAAATAATAAAAATGCCTTCAATTATAAGTAGCCGACCTCATAGCTTAGTAGCTGTGCCGAGGTAACCACTTAGAAAAGAAAGCAAGAAAGACAAATCTTCAAAGGATGCTTAAGAAAAAGGAAAAACAGTGAACATAAAACAATCAAAAGTGCACCTCGCTCATTACATTTTGAAAACACAAAAACTAATAAATAAACTATAGGCCTACCTAATTATGCAAACAACAAAAAAAAAAACAAAACAAACAGAAACAAATTCTTGAGGTGTGCCCCAGGGATCAATATTGGGTCCTTTACTGTTTTCGGTCTACATTAACGACCTGCCTTATAATATTTGGGGAAGCAGAAACTATCCAGTTTGCTGATGACGCCACTTTAACGGTTTTTGGGAATAATATTAACCTAGAAAAGTCGGTCACTTTATCACTGATTATGGCAGAAAATTGGTTTTTGGCAAATGGTCTAAAACTGAATAAAAATAAAACTCGGTCAATGCAGTTCAGTTGGAAACAGTTAAAAGACAAAATTTCAATTAATCATTTAGAACCGAGCACAGTCTCGGCAAAATTTCTGGGAGTGGTGATTGATGAAAACATAAACTGGAAATCACATACTACCTTTATTTCAAATAAACGGTATCAGGAAACTGACACATACTTTCTCCCTCATTATAGAAACTTAATAAAAAAATACTATTACCAATTTATTGTGATGTTTTTATTTTTAACAGTCATTTTCCCATAAAAATCCATAAAATAATGGAAAAATCAACTTTTCTCAAAAACGGCTCGAACGATTTTGATTAAAATTTTACAGTTCATAGTACTTTAGGTCCCTAATAAACTGTAAAATTTTAATCAA
>JAGFPH010001749.1:136830-152314 GCA_018207615.1 Philaenus spumarius
CGGCTACGACAATATATTTGTAACGCGTGATTGTATCGAATATTTTACCCACTAAAAATCTTCCAATCTCAAAAAGACAAACACCACTGGAAAGGTAATGTTTCAAACTTAAATTTTTGTATTTAATTCATATATTTCTTTCTAAAACGTATATTTACATACGTAATCATTGTTTTAGTTTTGAGTTTTCTAAAAGCAAATGTCAGGCGAATGAAATACGTCGAAATTACCATTAATTTCCAGTTTCTATGTGCCTCCCTACAGCCCGCAAAGTTTTTTCTGAGTTATATCTATATACTGATGGATGCATCACACTTTCCCCTGTCTAAAACTGCCATCCAATCAAAAATCGGACAAACAGTTCTAAAGTTGTGGGGCGTTTTGTAGACCCTTGCAATTGGTCAGTTTTCCAATTGGCCCTTGCAATTGGCCTTACTAATTACACGTGATATCTGTGTGATGGAAGTCTATTTTTAGACATATTTTGATATGTATGTGTAGAGAATGCTTCAAGCTAACATTTCCTGTGAACCAAATATGTTTTGCTCAAAAGGGTTGTTGTCTATGAGCGTGGGAATGAGAGCGTTTTGACATTCTCAAACAAAGGCTGTAATTTCAAATTAACGGTTATTCCCCATGCAGCTTCATATCCGACCGTTGTATACCAAGCACGAGTGGGATGTTTCTATACTTCTCCTCACTTTTGTTATTCAAATAATTCTAACTCAAACACTTTTATGAAAAGATAATTTACAAATATACAGTTCAATTCTTTGATTTATTCTCTACACTTTGTTATAATAATATTTCATTTTTGGACAAAATATTTATTCTTAAATTACGTTTCAAACTTGGCATAGCTTTGATAGTAGTCTTGTAGTAGGAACATAAAAACTGGTGTTTTCAAAATAAGAAATTTGAAATTGATAAATGTTTTTATACAGTTCTATTTAGAACTAAATTACGATATTTTTTTACATTTATGGAAAAAATTTCAAAAAAAGTTTACTACTTTTTATGTAGACCTAAAGTTGAACTTTTACCTTTCGTAATTGAACATTTTTTGTTTCTTGAGCTAATAACTTTGTAAATTTTACACCTAACATTTTTTTACTAGCATATATAAATTCTTTGAACCTTTCTCTACAAAAAAGCTGTGGAACACTTTTGGATTGGGGTTCATTTACTATTTTTGGTGAATTTTCTAGGGTTAAAACTGACGCGCATTTAGATAAATGCAATGAAAGTTATTGGTTCAAAAATGCCTGAATAGATAGGCGTAACGATCGTCACCAAGTTGTAAACAAACTACAGGGCCGTGAGCGGAATATACAAGAAAAGAAAGGTACTTTTACATTTTCTGTATATAATGTTTGTGGGAGCATTAAAACAAATAGCTTGCGAATTGTTTTGTATGAAGATTAAAATAATGTCTACTTACGTATACTACATCAAGAAGTGCCAAAGGATCTCGTTCATTCACTGCAGCTTCAGACCTGCACACACATACATGCTGATTTTAGTCACAATATAGGGTTTTCCTAACTCTTGTCACATATTTTCTGGGATTGTTCCTGGGTCCAAGTAAACACCAAATCACCGTTCATTTGTCTAAAATCATTTCGGTTGTCCTACTGTGACCAAAATGTTTTTTTTTTAAATTAAAAAATGCATATCTACTAGGCATGTGCGAGTAGATAAATAAAAATAAAAAATTCGAGCTGAGCTTTTTACCTCTCTGATAGTAATAAACACCATAAATAAGTTAGTGAAAATGGCACCAACTACTTAAGAAACTTCCTTAACTAATGTTCCCATCCTGCCCATATTTCATCGGTTACTGAAGAGCTAAAAATAAATACTGCACTGCATGACGACGACGCACGAAGCAGTAAAGGACAAAGGCTGTTACCTGTTACCGTAATAATAGGTGAAAACAAAAATCTATTAGTTTCGTCATTTAGTGCGAGTACGAAATAGCTGTCTTCTTTAGAAACACAGTAGGCTAGTTATTAATATGCCGAAAAGTGACAACATGAAAAAAATTTGGAAAACGATTGACCCTAAAGGCCATCCCTGTAACTTCCCGCTAAGTTTAATTACAAAAGTATGATGAAAGTTTGATAAACACTATTTTTGGAAATTTTGAACTGCCATAACTTTTGAATGAATCAACCGATTTTTATGCGATTTGCGGCAATCGATGCAGTTTTTCGAGTCCATTGAAAGAATCGACAACAAAAATTTTTCTGATGAAAATTTTCGGAGAAATTGAGAAAAAACACTTTTTTTAATTTTCTTTCGTTCACGATATCTCACAAACAAATTAACCGATTTTGACCGGACAGGTAGCGATCGACGTCGCTTTTAAAGGTTAAAAGTTGATTAGATTTTGGAATTGATCGGTAAAGCCGTTTAAAAGTTATTCCAAAAAAACCTGATTTGAAAAAATTTTATTTCTTAGTTTTTTTGAAATTTCTCAGCACCTACCGGTCCCGAATTAGTTGAAATTTTCAGGAAATCTAAGATTGATGGAACTCTTCAGAACGCCGTTTGGTAGGATCCAATCGGTTAAGCCGTTCAAAAGTTATAAGCGGGTCACATACTTACATACACACACACACACCTACAGACAGGGTGACACCCTCTCGGGAGTGGTCAGGGAAGATTCCTAGGACCTCAAAACGTCGAGATCTGATGAATACTCGATTTTCGAAAAACGGGGTGAAACCAATAACTTCCCGATTTTAGAAAATTTTCAATTTTCTTAGCGGGAAGTTAAAAATTATAGAATGAAAAAGTAATATCAAAATAATAAATAATATCGAAAAGTAACAAAGAATAACATCGTGATATGAAAGCCGGTAACAGTTTCGTTCTCGTTACCAAAAGTACCGAAAAGTAGCAGTGATTTATCGTTGCCTATGTATTCGTCGAAAATAGGTTTTGTTGTCTTTCGTATTTTTGCCACCATAGCCAACAAAATTACCCCGTCACTGCCCACAAGCGAATCAAATGTCAATTATTCCACTTTTATGAAAGTAGGGAATTTTTATCGGTATATTTTTTCTGCACGACAGTTCATCCTCCAAACAGTATAAAAATATTGAATCTTATTTTCTCTATTAACGTCAACTGGAACCAGAGTCAGCATTTTTTAATAATTTATTTACTCGAGATTTAGTTTTCTTTCAACGTGATAAAATCAAGGCCTGTTTAACTTTGGTTATTATTTCATACGTGTTACATGTTTGTGTTTCCCACGTTAACATTGTCTTTCCTTACCGACAGGCGCCAAATATAACCTGTTACCGTCCAAACAAAGACGAAACGGTAAACTTGCCGGTCCCGGTATTATTGTTTGACGTTTTGTGTTTGTAAACAAGTGATTGACGTGAGTGCGTCCAGTGAAATTATACATTTACAGTTTAAGATGTTACTTCGGCTCGCATTAAAATACCGTAGTATTGAAATCATACGATTTATTTTTGTGTGTCTGTCTGTTAATACGTTTTGTGTGTCTGTCTGTTAATACGATATATGCACTCACAGACGTCGCGTCGTAGAAAACTTCTGGTGTGCAAAAATCTTCGTAATTTTATTGCGAAGAGTTGAAAAGCTTTTGAGTTTTCTCTAACGTGAGTCGTAGGGCGTCAGGGTCACGTTTTTGGGTCAAAATTTTGAAAATACAGTATAGGGTAACGTTTTATAAGTTTTTTGGTACGGGAAACCCAATTTTGAGAGTTAAAAAGTCGTAGCGCATTTTGGTCACGTTTTTGGGTCAATATTTTGAAAATATTGCGTAAATTTTTTGAAAATACAGTGTGGGGTAACGTTCTATATGTTTTAGGGTAGGGTATGGGAATACCGATTTTGACAGTTCAAAAGTCGTAGCTCGTAAGTTTCACGTTTTTGGGTCAACATTTTGAAAATACAGTTTGGGGTATCGTTTTATATGTTTTTGAGTACGGGAAAACCTATTTTGACAGTTATTTAAAAAAAAAATATTCATAAGTTATGGCAGAGGGTGAAAAACCAACGCCTTCTACTTCTGGACTGTCCAAAACTACACCTGTGATTCAAGACTAGTAAAGGTTCAAAAAGCACTAAGGTTCCATATAAATTATATTACAACTTATCAAAAATGTAAGAAAAGATAATTAATTAACAATAAGGTCTTCATTTCATAGTTATGTATGTGTATAATATGTTTATTGTAATGTTATCTTGCTAATATACTATACAGACCTACTTATTTACTCTAATGTTGTTAAAATTAAGTAGTATTTATCAATTTAATCCCCGATTGTTACCTAGTACTACACCTACACCTAAGTAAGTAGTAAAAAAGCTCAGCTCGTCAAAAGCTTAAGTTCGTGAGCTTTAAAAAAAGCTCGGCTCGAACTCAAAAATCTAGGCTCGGACAGGCCTATACTCTGTCTAGTTCAGGTTGGCCAATGGACCCGGGACTACCAGAGGCCACCCCTATAATCCCTCGTCTCTGTCCGCTGCCTAGGCGATGAGTCACCTACTGGCTGGGTTTATACAATGGTACACTTTCTTAACAGAATAATAATTCAACATTTTTTAAAGTATATTTGAAATCTACTAAAACATTTATGAAAAATGATACCAAACTCGACCTTGGTATTGGAACATTTAATACAAACTTTATTAAGAATTGTTTACATTGTGACTGCGACTTTTTATTTAGACAATTTAGAAGGCAAGTTTTAAGCTGTAATGAATATTAAAAGCTTTACTTAGGGACTGTTTGGGTAAAAGTAAATTGACCGTAGAATTTTTTAATAATAGTAAATCTTTTTACTGAGATATAATGTATTTTACAAATTACAATAACAATCGGAGAAAAAGTTATATACACAATTTGCTAGGCCTATATACAATGCAATATAATACTATACAATACAAATCCTATACAACAATAAAAATACAATACTATACAATAGTTTATTAACTATTAAACCTACAGCGGTCTGAAATTGTTTCTGATCGGTTCACTTGCAAGATGTCTTCTTAAAAACGGATTCTTGTTACCAGATTTGTTCGTTTATAAACATTGTCATAATCAGATTAAACGTTCTAATACCTAGGTCGAGTTTGGTATTATTTTTCATAACTTTTTTAGTAGATTTCAAAATATACTTTTAAAAATGTTAAATTATTATTCTGTTAAGAAAGTGTACCATTGCATAAACACAGCCAGTAGGTGACTCATCGCCAAGGCAGCGGACAGCGGCGAGGGATTATAGGGGTGGTCTCAGGTAGTCCCGGGTCCATCGGCCAACCTGAACTAGACAGAGTATAGTATCTACAAAATTACTTCGTAATTTATGATATTAAAATGATGAATATACTATGAACAATAAATATGAAATAATACCAAATTGGATCATCTACATTACCTACTTTGTGTTAGCATTGTAACTTTAGCCTCTTATGACGAGCCCCAAAGTATTTTTTAGCTCCGCCTCCTTTTTCCAGGGAGTCGCAATATGTTTCCCTGAACGCAGTAACGTAAACTACCAACATCACAAAATAAATTTTTGTTCTTGTTTTTTACATAATTGTCCTTTAAGATGTTCATTGACTGTAGGCTAAAAACTGAGAGTCCCAAGTTTTCTTCAATATACTTTAACACTATATAATGTTCTTTTATTTTAGATATATGCAAGTTTTTTGTTTTAGAGTTGAAAAATATATTTTAAGTTAAATTTTTGTTTTTGTATAATCCAAAATGTCTGCTTTTATATAATGATTATGATGTGTCTGCTTTTTATATGATTATACACGTGTCTGCTTTTATATAATTATTGTAGTTATTTTTATTATTTGAAATTAAATTTTGCGTCTTTTAAATTATGCTTTACTTATTATTTGTTATCCTAAGCGTCTCATATGTTTTATAAGTTATATAATTTAAATCTTTCTTATTTTATATAAAAGTCTGCAATCAGAATTGGCCATTCCCTATGATTTTAGGTTCTAAATTTAGGTTATGGCAACTTTGGCCAGCATGATTCTTGTTTGATGTTGTTTTCCATTCTTTATTTTATAAAGCTATGCTTTGGTAACTTTGGCCAACATGATTATAGATTCTATATTATATTGGTTGTTCTGTCCAGCCATTGACGATGTCACAGCATTACCTACATGGGAAAAAATTTATGCTGAATTGACTTCAATATTTTCAAAATGGCGGCCGTTTAAAACTTTCAAAAGGAATTAACAAAAAAAACTAGCACTTTCTAGAAAAATATCAAGAATAACTTTTTTTAGTAAATCTAATTCCCTATCTATTGGGTACTTAGTTTTTGAAATTGGCTGGAGAATAATGGCCTAATATGTTTTTATCACTAAACCAAAAAACTGTTAATTTAAACTGGAAAACTCACACGGATGAAATCTCAAAAAGACTTAGCAAAGTTTGTTTTGTTGAGGTCGTTGTTAGGTCGTTGAGAGGGGTTTGTTTACAAGAGGTTTTAAAAAAACTGTACTTTGCTTATTTTCATTCAATAATTTCATGAAATACGTTGTTTTTTTTTTTGGGAGGGGGATAGCAGAAAACTATTGAAGAAAACTATTAGGGGGGTAAACTGCAGAAAAACACTGTACGAGCTATAAGCAGAATCTCTTGTAAGCCTCTTTTCCAAAAATATTAAATAGTTCCATTAGCATGCATATTCTAGAATGTGTTACATTTGTTCATAAAAATGTGAAGTTGTTTAATCAAATTCAGACTTCCAACCTTACAACACTCACCAAGGTAATTATTTTCAAACTAAACCCCACCAGCTAACTTTGTCCCATAAGGGGGTGTAATTTATGGTAATTACCCTCCGTTTTAGCTCGACCGTTCGGCATTTCGTTTGTGTTTTTGTCTGCCAAGTGCCTTGACCGATTGTCATGATTTTTTTTATGAATGTTCCTTATTCCTAGGCCAAGCCAGTATATATATGTTTTTTTCCATTTTTAACTCCTTAACCCTCCAAGCGCTAAAGTCACATTTGCGATCATTATAAATCAGTCTGTAGTGCTGAAGTATCATTTGCTACATTTCTACAGAGGTTTTCTAAAACGGACCTCAAGTCATCATTTTTCATTCAATCTGAGAGTTTCTTATATGGTTTTGTCAGAAATCGATTACTACAGTATAGTATAAAGTTTAAAATCGATACTTTAAAAAATGTAATTTTGGTAGCGTTGTAAAGTCAGCTGTTTTAGTGCACATATCTGTATCTGTGCTAGACGCTAGCCATTTTTGTTTCTTGTAATGAACCACAGTAATTTGTTTGGAAGAGTAGAGTGTTACAGTTTTACATTTTTTTTGTTCAGCATGAAATTGTGCAACGTTTGTTTATCTTGGAATTTATACAATGGCATTTTGAAATTATTTTTAGTGGGCGGATATCTGAAAATTAAATTTTTAAATTGTGCAAAACAAACTGCTGTGAAAATCTAGGATTAAAAGTACGACAATTATATTACAAAGATTAAATACAAAATTCATGGTTTTCTGATTATAATGATATATAATAAGTCTATTTTTACTTTTAGTAAGAATTTCATACATATATTTTAATCCTAGAAGCGGCAGACGGTGCATAATGTACCGTCACTCCAACACATTTGTAACAAGTGATTGTATTGAATATTTGACCTACTAAAAATCTTCCAATCTCAAAAAGACACACCATTGCAAAGGTAATGTTTCAAACTTTAATTTTTGTATTTACAATTTCTTTCTAAAACGTATATTTACGTACGTAATCATCTTAATCATCGGCGCCCGAATATTCACACAAAACATAACGAAATAACTCAACTTGCGTCAATCTCTACATCCCGCCCAGTAGGTTTTCATAGTTAAACCTATATATCGATGGATTCATCACAATTTCCCCTATCCAAAACTTTCATCCAATCAAAACTCGGACAAATAGGTAGGAAGTTATGAAGCGGTTTGTATACCCTTGTAATTGGTCGGTTTTCCAACCAATAAACAGCCTTACTTATTACACGTGATATTTGTGCGACCAAAATTTATTTCTAGAGATATTTTGGTACCTTTGTAAAAAATAATGCTTCAAGCTAACTTTCCCTATAAACCAAATATGTTTTTTTGGACAATTTGTTGTGTAGGGCCGTGGGAAAGTGACTGTTATTACGTTCTCATCCTACGTTTGAATTTGAACCCTAACCAACTTTTATAACATGGGTAGACATAGGAGTTTCCGCGGCCTTCTCGTATAACTTGTATGGACGAGAGGTATCTATATTTGTTCTCACTTTCGTGTTTTCAAAATAATAAATTTGAAAATGTTAAATGTTTTTATACAGTTCTATTTAGAACTAAACTACAAAACTTTTATACATTTATGGAAAAAATTACAAAAAATGTTTACTACTTTTTATGTAGACCGAAAGTTGTTTAAGTTGTCTAAAGTTTTAAGTAGACTTTTATTTTTCGTAACTGAACATTTTTTGTTTCTTGAGCTAATAACTTTGTAAATTTTACACATATCATTTTTTTACTAGCATATATAAATTTTTTGAACCTATTTCTACAAAAATGCTATGGAACACTTTTGAATTGGGGTTCATTTACTATTTTTGACGAATTTTTGAATAAATGCTTGCACACGCCAAAAAATCCATTTTCGTTAAAGCTGCCGGTTCTAGGGTTAAATATACATGCACGCCGCCTGAAAAATGCCTAGAACTGAAGGGTATTATAGTCAGCTCTTGGAGGGTTAGATAAAATAAAAATGGCGGCCGCACCGTTTCTCTCAGTGTAAGCTTTTTTCCAAAGCCAGTTTGTGGCTTAACCTCAAGTTAAATTGAAAAACTAATAACATTTGGCGGGTAGCAAATTTGATGTTCTACAAAATTGTTTTCTTGATTTTTTTCCGTATCTCTAACGGTAAGCTCACAAAATGACCGCAAACTTCAAATTTGTTAAAAATCGTCCAAGTTTTTTTATTTTAACCATGTTTTTATATGTTTATTCTTTAAATATATTCATAAAACCTTATAATTTTATGGAGAGGGAGAGAGAGAGAGAGCGCTACCTGCTGTCTTGCTCTTTCCTGCGCTACGTCAGTGTGGTCGCTGTGACTGTGAGTTGTGGAGGGTGAGCCGAGATAAGGTCAACGAGTGAGGTCTACTGTTCATAAACTACTAGTAATCTGTTGCCAGAGAAAGTAAAAAAAGAAACCTGTATTAGGATGTTCAGGATAGTGTAAAATCTTTGCTCCTTTTGAGAATATTATTACGAGGTGAATGACTTATGTAGTGCAATCATGAGCCGCAAATTCAACAGAAAGACTGAACAGAAAAAAAATTGTATATAAAATTTACTCGATTGAGGTTTTCTTGTATTATTAAGACTGCATTAGAATTTTAAAAATAGTGAATTAGTGTAATTTTTCTTGTGATGTGTATATTTATGGTAGACTAGTAAATCCCCGTGAAAAATCACAGGCGGATTAATTTTATTAGCCACACATCAGAAATACATCATTTATACAAAATACTATTTAAACAACACACTTTATCTAGGCCTATCTAACTATGCAGACGGGGATTTTTAACTCAATAAATGTGTACAATTATAAGGACTATAAAACTGTAGGAATATTTGTTAAGATTTTTTGCTTATGTATATTTAAAGAAAGATAAAAATATTATCTTTTAATTGCCTTTTACAGTAGAACCCCGATTATCCACGAGTGGATTACCCGCGTTGCGGCTTAACCGCGATCGCCAAAAAATACCGCGATCGCCAAAAAATACAAATTAAATATGTAAAATAACCCAAATGCGATACTACGGCGAACAAAGTTTAGCGAGTGAAGGCCCATTATCTCGCGCGAAGACTGTAGCGCCACCTCAAAGACAATACAGTAAGCATATAACCTTCATAACGGGACTATTCCCACCCCCGTCAATAAAGGACTTTTTTACTCAATGCTGATAGAGATTGATATTGAAAGTGCATTTTGACTACAGTAGTACTGTAGTAGTTATGTACTGGACTGTTTTTTGTTTTTTTTTTGTTTTTGTTATTTGTAAATATGTAAATAGTGTGTGTGAAACTATGCAATTTTTCCAACATATAAAGGTACGTAACTGTGCATATTTAAATGAATTGTTATTACCTGAACCTTTTGTAAAGATTAATTAAGCACTTATTTTAGTTTTACGGTCATTTTGAACTATTTCTAGGGCATTTTAGGTTAGTTTCGGATTATCCGCGATTTCGATTATACACGAAAGTTCAGCCACCCATTATCGCGGATAATCGGGAGTCTACTGTATTTCATATTGATAGATCAAATGATTTAGAAGTTATTAATATTATAGGCTATATTTTTGATTGAAGCTGTAAACATAACCCCAAAGTATAATCTACGCTAGGTTTTGTTTGCGTATTATAGATGATGGGTGAAATCAGTTGTTATATTATTAAGTTAAACGAATAGGTATTTCTTCTTTAAATTTGTATAAACGAATATTTTGATGATAAAAGGTTGTATTTATGTACAGTTTATAACTTCAAAGCAAATGTTATAATGTATAATTATAACATACATTAGTTCTATAACTCATATTTAAAAAAATCAAATTCACAAGAAATTATAACGATTGAAGTTGTAAACATAACCTCAAACTATAATATACACTGGGTTTACAGATGATGGGTGAAATCAGCTGTTATATTAAATGTTACTCCATGTACATACACTCGTACACTCGCTTTTATAGTTTTTCTTATGATATGTATATTTATGGTGGATGGTGCTTATGTAACTTCCATTTTTTAAATGACTCATTGTATTGGTTGTGTGTCTTTGATTTGTTTTGTGTGGTTACAGTATTGTTTTTTTACACACTGTTAATGTATGTGAACCTTGTCTAATACAAACGAATATTTCTTTAAAAGACTAATAGAAAATTGATTGATTGAAAACTAAGGGGAAATGGAAATAAACTTTCTTTTAACCAAAATAAGATTAACAGGCACACCTTCGTTCCAAGATATAATTTTATTTACAGCACCCAAACTCACCAGTCATCAAAAACATGGATATTTTACATCAAGTTTTTATAGAAATATTTCAGTTTGTGAATTTTGCCTAGTTTTCTGAAACTATAACTTTTAATATACACAGTACAGTCTCTATAATCCGACCGTGCGCTACACCGGCACGTCAAGGAATTAAGCACTCGGCAGGTCATTCAACTTTTCAAATCCCTGCATGTATATGAATCAGAGTGTCAGTTTTAAAGTCAGCGTGTATCAGAAGTGATTGTGCGTCTTTTCTCTGTATTATTGTATCAGTGTAATGTAGTGTAATGTCGGAAAAACATAAACACTTCACATTAACTTTGGATAAAAAGTATGGAATTTTAAAACGTTTGGAAAAAGGTGACAAGTTATCCAATTTAACTAAGAAGTACAACATTGGCCGTACATGACATAAAAAAGAAAAAGAACAAAATTGAGTCGTTCTTGTCAAGAGTAGTGAATGATCTTGTGGATGATCCTGACGACCTGACATAGCGCCTAACTCCTTCGCACCACTGTTGATATGACGGCGATGGCAAATAATCCGTTGCGGACGAAAACGCCGTGTGTGTTCCAGGCCTTTACGGCTCTGAAAGCTTTCACCACTGCAATCTTGTTGGCTGAGGAAAATGGTGTTTCCACATCTGATATCATAACACTAAAGAGTCCGCAGGAAAACGTGTTGAGGCTTTCGTTCAATTCAAAAAGCAAGAAACCATAGACAATTTTTTCGTTGATAAAATTTAAACGTTTTATGGTTTAATTTACTTTATTTTACTGTACTTTTTAGAAATTAAGCATTTTATTCTTGTTTTTCTTCACAGTAGAATAATGTATTGTACTGTGTATTATAACATGTTTTTGAAGGTAGGCTACAGTAATTAAATATTACATGTGATTGTTGATAAACAATGTTTTTAAGTTAAATTTTCTTTTTGTACACCTAATGTTCCACTAATCCGGCACTACCAATCCCAATATAGGGCTGGATTAGCGAGATCCTACTATGTATTGATGTTTTACCGTGAAAATATATCGATGTTTTCAGGTCGATATTATCGTCACATCGATGGTTACTGCCGATTTTAACAACGATGCTCATCCCTGCTGTTTATACCGAGTGTTGGTGGCAATCATTTGCAGGATGTGTAGTTGATGAGCGTTTATCAGGAGAGAAAGCTTACATTCAGGTAGCGATTATTGTAAAAAAGCCTCAGTATATCAACTTTGTTTTTCTACAGTTTTCATCGATTTTTCTACTAAATTTAAAAAATATACTTCACTACTAATTACAGTGACTGACTTTAGTAGTGATATACCACCATTTACTTAGTTTTTAAAGAACTTTAATTTTAAAATCTGAATTTTTTTACAATAGAATGTAGGCCTAGTGTGTTCTTAAACCCTTTATGTGCCTTTGTCTGTTTTAAGATAAATTTTATGTTCAGTAAACTCACCAGAAACAATCAATCTCTTGCTCTTCCGTGTCTTCTTTGACCTCGTCTACGGTATCAACTTCTTTTTTCAACCCATCACAAGTAAAGATTTGGTCATGTGTAAAATCAGAACATACTTTTTCTTCGTCTTGTACATCGTCTGTCACATCACACTCCTCTTTTATATCACTAGAACAACTCTCCTCTTCTATCTGCTCGAAAAACACTTCTTCCTTTATCTCTACGTGGAAAAATTCTTGTTTGATGTTTACCTGTTCCGGATGACTTTCCATTGTTGAAAACTGAAACAAAATTACGACTATTAGTACGTCATACACAATGGGTGCAGTTGTACTACGCTTTAAAAACTATTTACTAACAAAAGTGTACACACTACAATCAACTCCTATAAAAGCGAGTGTACGTACATACATGCGTACGTGAGTAAAATATAATATAACAGCTGATTTCACCCATCGTCTGTAACACTTAAACAAAGAGAGTTTAATTAAACTGCCTGTGATTCTTCAAGGGGGCTTACTAGTGTTAAAATAAAAACAGGATAGAAAGGGCATTTCACATGTTTGTCTACTCTTATTTAAGCTCAATATGGTCACCTAGAGTCACTCTCCAAGCATCAAAGTGATAGGCCTATTCTACCTCTTCCGATACACGACCAAGAACATCTGGAGAACATGTGTTGACGATCGATCTTCATCGAGGATGGTCACCGACCATCAATGTTTAAATGTGTCCTAGTTTGTGTTGTGTTTTAAGTGTTTGTTCGTTCGCTATTATATATATTAGAGATTGATCGATAGTCGAAACGCTTCATGTAGAAAAAACAAGAACCTATAAGAATATAATTAATAGGATTGTTCGACAGCATCACAAGAAAGAAGGTAATTATAACTACTGTATTTGGAGAAACTGATTCTACTGCTTCCTGGATGAGTTGCTTTAAATATTCAATGTTTCGAATCTTCTCACTATAAACGGTGTTTCAATATTAGGCCTACAAATAGTTTTACAACAAAAATAGCACGTAAAATTACAACGGTTTTACTAAAATTAGAAACAAGCTGTAACATCATGCTTAGTAATACAATTGCATCTTTTTTTAGCGCTTTTGTACTTAAACCATACTGATATTTTTTCCATTAGTATTTGTATTTACCATTTATAGTCTACGATAAAGTGAAAATTGAGTGTTTTGTTACAAACATCCCGATGTAGGCCTATGATAATTCTTTAAGATTGTTTTTGTTTTAAATTTACTAAAGTAATACTAAGTTGTTAAAATAAATGCTTTGGAATAGAGGAGTATGAAAATTGTACCACTTCACAATTTTGTATAAAAACTTCACACAATATTAGTTCATATGTATTTAACATGCCGTGAGGTAAGCTTATTTTTAAGGTTTAGATCAATTTGTTCTATTAAATTTTGTAGAATTACATTTGCTGTTTTTATTAAATTAATATAATTTATAATAGGCCTATAATTAAACATTAGATTAAATTCTAGAGCATTTTCTTGCTTATATGTATGCTGCAATATGGCAAGGAGACGTGTTGTAAATTTTGGTACTTTTCCGTTATACCGACCACACATCGAAACCACTGCCAAGGGAACGAATCATACTGCGAATAAATAGGTTAGGTTAGAACCTTTTAGGTATTTTTAAAATTATTATTTTTGCATTTCTGTTGCCATAGGTTAGCCTAGGGTCGGATGGCAACAGAAATGCAAAATAATAATGAAAAAAAATACCTAAAAGGTTCTAACCTAACCTATTTAGTCACAGTATGTTTCGTTCCCTTGGTGTGGTCGGTATAACGGAAAAGTACTTAAATTTTACAAACCTTATATAACTTTATGTTGGTTAAGAGCTAAATTGCAGTATATGCCCCCTAACCTACAATGCCAAGCTAAAAATAAACAAAATCGAACCTAAACTAACTTACAGTTTCCAGTTCATAAACACAACAGACCTACATCATAAGTTGGTACTACTTAGATTTACTAAGTCCTACAAATTTGCACTGTAGGTTACATGGCGTAGGAAAATTACATTATGCTCCTTCTAGCTCACAATGCCAACTTCTTACAGGAAAGTCAAGGAGTGGTACGAATTGATATATGTTTACAAACTAAAAACATAAACTGTAGATAACTGGAAACTGTAAGTTAGTTTAGGTAGGCATACAAGTTTTGTTTATATTGTTATGTTGATAGCAAATACTGTAATTCAGCCGGCAGCATGGCATGACTGTAATTTTGCAGGTATTACCTATAAGTGAATAAGTGAGTAGAACATAGAAAGACCTACCAGCGTAAGTATACATTAATACTCCAGCCGTTATGAAGATTATGTTGCCTACTTGCAAATTGACGTACGTATTTCCTAAACATGTTATAATATTGGATGTAGAATGGAAAGTAGGCCCTAAACATGCAGTGGGCTTTGGCCTACTGTGAATAAAGTCTATAAGTTAGAACTTCGGGCTATTATATAACATAGTCAATAATTAATAGGCCTATATACTAACTTGTTTCATCATTACAACAAAGGTTCTAGTTTAGAACAGCTTGACCACAGGTTTTAATAGAATTACACTATATATCACTTTTTCCTATATATATAATGAAATTAGACACTTCACTGATCGCCGGAAATCAATTATAAACATTCTAAAACAAATATAACATAACAAATTAACAAACCAAAAATCGCTTATGGGATTTTAACATAGACAATGAACAGCCATTTTAATACGCGATAGGAACAGGGTTGCCAGATTTTCTGCAGTTAGATTTTGAGTGGGTTTATCAGTGCCTCCTATATTGCCTAAAATTAGAAAATAATAACTGTTTAAGTTAGAACCCTACCAATGTGATAATATCAACGAAATATTATAATTATACTGTTATCGGTAACATACTGTGACTAAA
>JAGFPH010001749.1:152324-179265 GCA_018207615.1 Philaenus spumarius
CATACTGTGACTAAACAGTATAGGTCAGTACCTCTAGTTTTTTTTTTTTTTATTCTAATTATATAATGTGATAATAACGACGAAATATTATAATTATACTGTTGCGTCATCTTTTCGTATTACATATGTTCAATGTGGCAACGTTGGCAATCAGAAATGATAACTTTCTTCTTTTATACTGGTATTCAATGTAATTTATTAACGATAATTGTTATTGTTTTTAAACTAAAAGTTTTGAAAAGTTATATAAATATCTACATAGGCTATATTTTCGTGATTTCTTTCATTAATTTTGTTTAGTGAAGTTATTATTGATATTTCTTGGTGTATTAAGTGATTTGTTTCTTTTATTTAGTGTTAAATAAAAAAAAATACTGAAGTTAACCTCTATATTTTCTACTTTTATTTCTCTCGTAATTTCTATAATTTTTATTTCCGGCGGATATTTTTCATGTTTTTATAATCAGTTTAACGTGTTCTTTCATAATATGAAGAAATTTTAAAAAAACCTCTGGTCAAGCTGTTCTAAATTTTTACCACAACAAATTTAAATCACATTACATTAAAAATAACCTATTTTCTACAACATAAAGTAACTTATCGTTCTGAACATATACCTCACCACTCGTTAATTACTTGAGTTGATAAAAGAATAACAGAATTAAGTTAAGTTGGTAACACTACTTCTTTTATAAAAAAAAGGTCCTCACAATAGTTTATTAAAATGGTAGCAAGCTAAAACTAACTGAGGATGTTAATGGCGCCGGCGAAAGTATTCATTAGAACACTCCTGCTGATTTAAAGGTTAGGTTGCTAACTTATGAATTTAAAAATGAAAGCAATAAAAAAAATAGCCTAAAATTCTACGGCCTCTAGAATTTCCACATTATTAACATAAATAAGTGGTTATTATGACATCAACTAATTGGTTTTTTATAACATAAATATTTGCTTGTGTTAATTTATACTTTCGCAATGCTACCAAATAACAACTGCCAATGCTAACAAATAACGATATAGGCCTTCAACTGGCTTATTTTCACGAGTTTTCCTTGCCACCACAAAATGATGTAATGTAGGGTGTAGTAAATATTATGTAGTAATTTGATTGTATGAAAATGATTTTCTGCTATGCAGTAGATAGGCTACTCGACAAATTGAGTATAGGCCTAATTCTAGTTAAACTGATATTTTATAGTTGTTTATTTGAACTGTTTGCTGACGTTTAATTTTCTAAAGTTACACCATTGAAAATAATAAGTGATGAAATTTTAATCTTAATAACTGCTGATGACGAACAGTTTAATTTCTTTTGAAAATATGTCAGAACATACACTAGCCTAAGCCTAATGTAATTTCGAGGCAAAATTTAAAATTCGAGCTACCTTACCTTTCAATCCTTCTGGAAATATTTCACAAATCATTAAAATCTTCGTTCTAATTAACTTTTCCAAACATTTCAGCTTATATTACAGAAATATTAATTGAACTACAAAATTATCAAGCCCTTTATTCAAATAATAATAGAAGCATAACATAAATAAATAGAAATAAGATATAAAGATAAGCATAAGGCATAAAGACGATCAGCTGTCTTGTCTTGTAACATCATCCAGGAACAAAATAAATAATAAAAAGCCCAAATTGTAATGAAGCTAATCACTACCAAACACAATTCGGTTCTACTATTAATTATTACGAATAACGTAATACTATATAAGTTTAAAATTACATAGTAATATAAAGTTCTTTACGGAGCCCAGAAAAAGAACACACATAAACAAACAAAAAATAAAAGGTAAAATTTTAGGTACAATTAAATGCAAATTAATTTAATATAAAAACATTTTTATAAAAAGATAGAAGGTCGATTTAAAAGTTCGTGAAGCCCAAAGGAGCGAAAATTCATAAGATTAACATTATAAAATACATGTTCACATTCACAATTTAAAAATTTTATTCAGCAGGAGCAGGGGAAAGTTGGTTAGTTCAGCCAGAAGTACTGAATATGTTCAATAAAATTTAATAAGTTGTGGATATTTTACGAGGCAGATTTGAAAAATTAAATTAATTTTGTTAAAGGTGAAAACTGGCTTTACATAAATAATTCTCTTGATGAAGAATCTCCATGTGAAATTGTGGATTTAAGCTACAAAGGTGTATTATGGACAATACTAAAACCGGTACTGATCCTACTGTAAACCCTTATATGAAAAGTTAAAAGAGACTGTCAATATCAAAACAAAAATAAACGGTATCAGGAAACTGACACATACTTTCTCCCTCATTATAGAAACTTAATAAAAAAATACTATTACCAATTTATTGTGATTTTTTTATTTTTAACAGTTATTTTCCCATAAAAATCCATAAAATAATGGAAAAATCAACTTTTCTCAAAAACGGCTCGAACGATTTTGATTAAAATTTTACAGTTTATAGTACTTTAGGTCCCTAATAAACTGTAAAATTTTAATCAAAATCGTTAGAGCCGTTTTTGAGAAAAGTTAATTTTTCCGATATTTTATGGGTTTTTATGGGAAAATTACCCTTAAAAATAAAAAATTCACAAAAATGAAAAAAACGCCTGGAGATACCGTGGATTAGTACTTCCATACCAAATTTCATCAAAATCGGACGTCTGGTTTAGGCTCTAGGTCTGATAACATCCACACAGACACACAGACACACAGACACACACACAGACATCACTCCGAAAACCACTTTTTTAGGTTCAGGGGGACCCAAAACGGATATTTCCACCAAAAACTCAAACTCGAAAATTTTGACGAATACAATACTTTCTCCATATACTATGGTATAGGGGGAGAAAGTAATATATTGATCTGAAATCACTGTGTACTAACTTCACTTTAACAGCAGCTTGCCATGAAGATGTCATTTAGTGGTCGAATTTGAAGATTCACCGGCAGAAATTGTTGAAGATAACTAAGTTAAATGTTAATTTTAAATGTTTGAATTATTTTCATTAATTTAAAGAACATTAAAAGTGTCTTTTCAAATAATATCCTTTTCAAGTACCACCTCTGTACTTGACCTAAACAAAAAGACATTTTTTATATTATTTTGAGTGCCTTTAGACACCAAAAGTTCGAACCAAGTAATAATTAACATTTGAAGTAGATAATAAACCATGAGATATTAAAGAATTAGTTTTTTCCTTTCCCGCGAGTACTTCCACCGCCTTTGCAGCCCGGAAGCCATCCTGACAGCTACGTTGAAATAGATCCTAAGAACCGAGTAAAACTCCGTAAAACCATTTTGGTATCATCAGTGGCCCACTCCTCCACAGTAGTAAAAACCTGTATTTTTACTTACTGTATTTACTTACTGGCTATTGATTTACCTGCAATACACGATTCTCCCGACATTTTCGTTGATCTAACTGGCCACGGTAGACGTTCAGTAAAAGAAATTTAACTTCTTTTGCTTTGTAAATTAATAATAATCAGACATTATGTTCTTATAGAAATTAATTAATGTTTTATTTTATCTTCACCAATATAATTACAATTTTACAAAATGTATAGGCCTTCAATTATAGATTCAGTCTGTAATCAATTAGGAATCGATGGTTCTTGCCAGAATAGGTTCTACCATCTCCAATACCTGACCTAAAGAAAAGTTGTTACATTTACTCGAGTACCCTTACACACCAAAAGTTGTAGTACTATGAAATAGTGATGGACTTAACTGTTACAATTTCAGTAACACTTTTAACTCATATTGTAACTAGTGATAACTGGGAATCCTATTACAGCGGTCAAACAGATAGTGAATTTTCTGTGAAATATCTGTTATGCACTTTTAAAATAGTAGGGCAGTCGACTCGCGGGTCGTTCTGGTATCGTCAAGGATGACATTTGTACGCTTGATCGTCACAGCCTAGGTGAACGAGTGGGGGACCGCTAACGGAGCGTCTAACTGTCGTCAAGAATGAGAAGCGTAGTCGTCTCGTTGTGAGTGCGTTTCAAATGATTCATGGCGTGGCTGGTTACAAATATTCAATTCGAAGGGGAGGTTGGAAAATAACGGGAATTTATGATTAACCCAGTTATGCGAGAAAAATTGTTGTAGAGAAAGCGTAGGTGCAAATTGGCAGAAAATCAACCTTAAAGGCAAGAAATAATTTATATATTTTTTAAATTCAATCATTAATATATATTTTGTATATTATTAATTATTGATAAAAATATACATTCGTTCATCCCCTGATTTTCAAGTGTTCGTTTTGATACTTCTGGACTGCATGAGGTAGTGGTAATATAATAATACACAATCTCAAGTTATTATTCATAACTTTTATTATTATTAAACTTTTATTATTCATAAAATGTTCATGAAGAACTTGACATTTTGAAAGCAATCAACTGAAAGTTGGAAGCACACTGACGCTACCTTGACGACGTCTGCGGACGTGGAACGAGGGAGACGACAGTTGACGAGAATCAAACGCTTCTATCACAAATAGCATGGTCAACGATCCAGCCGGGTTTCAAGGAGGGGGCTGTCTCCTATCCGGGGAGGGATAGAATATTTTTTTAAATACAGTGTTCAAACGGCCTCTTACACTATGTCACGAGAACCATTTTGAATAGGAATTAAGAATTTTAAGCTTTACCCAAAAATGGAATTTTATTATAACAAATTGTAGAGAATAAATCATAGAATTGAACAGTATACTTAAAAATTTTAAATAGCCTTATTTTATAAACGTATTTAACTTTGTTTCACTAAATTGGAACATCTAACCAAAACTCTCGCAAACTTATGTACACTTCCAGCCAGACGCGAAAAGGTAACCGCCTAACGCGCCTACTGTTACGAGCACGGAATAAGGCGGGTGAGAAAAGGGACTGGCAAAGCAAGAAGGGTCGAGAATCTGTCAACACTGGACATCCAGTCTTGCCTAGTCCGAGCGACACCGGAGAAAACTATTTAGTCTGGTAAGAGACTACGTTTCTTGACTTGCACGATCTGACAACAGCGCAAAAATTCTCATCCGCCTTATTCCGTGCTCGCGACATTAGGGCATTGAAAATGTATATATTTCACGGAAATACCCGAATAGCCTCGGAACACTAAACCAGATTTTTCTTGCATCAAACGAAAATATAGAGAGTGACGAATGATTGGAAGATCGTGGTAGAAAGTTCAAATCTTGATGAATCCAATGGTGCCCTTATCTTTTTTTCAAAACAAGTCTGTCTAACGGTTAAAAAGTGAAGTTTGTACAATGGTGCGGAGTGAATAAAATTGTACTGTATTAAAGTGCTCAAATCTTATATTCGTTTACCTGCTCATATATTAATATTAAACATACAAACAACGTAAGTGGTTAAATTTCACTACTTTTCATTGGCTTATTCACATTTACAAATAAATAGGCCTAAATTAAAACAAAAACGTAAAACTAACTCACTATTTAAACACTTCACCACATAAAATAAGTTTAGAAAATAATTAGAAACAATATAAGCACTAAAATTTTAAATGCAGTAGTAACAATAACAATGGAGTACTTAAGCACCATTTAACTTTCACTACGTTGAGACCTGATCACCTATTTTCGAGACAATATCAGTTCCCAATAGAGATGTGTCTGAAAGAACAGAACAGTTCCCTAGACTAATATCATAGATCATGAATAATAAATAGATCTTGCATCCATACGGGGGTTGTGTGCCGGAAAAAAGGTGTTCGCTACTAGGGTAGCGCTAGGGAGAAAGCATTGTAAGCATTGGTGTTTCCAACCAGCTTCCTTCGTTTCCCCAATAGATAGAGCCAAAAAAGTCGAATTTCCAGTGGAACAAAATATTGCATTGGATCGGAGTTCTATTAGGTTATCCAAAAATACAATGCTAATATGTTCTTTCAGAGAACAGTCCTCTGCTCTCTATGTCTACGTCACAACCACATCGACCAATAAGCAGACAAGTTATCTGTTTCCACAACTCCTCTCTGTAATACGTCACAACTAAACCAACCAAAACTATTACTGAAATATATTCCGTGATGTAGCCTAGCCTAGCATTATGTTCTTTCTTTACATTAATGCTATGCTCTGCCGTCTGCTTATATTCCCACTCTCTCGTGGGTGCGCCGGTGATATGGTTGTACAGTATAGGCTACTGTGGGATTTGATTTTAAAATAAAACTGTTTAAATAGTTTTCACAATTTTATTAGATGTTGAATTTAATCTTTATTTTTTTAGTTTACAATAATTGTTTATTACTATAGGCCAATTTGTTTTTTGTTTTTTGCCAATGGTTACCAGCAAACCAATACATTGATCATGTATTAAAATTATATCAAGTCATTCTTAAAACATACATCTATAACATCACAGAATAAGATCCTTCATATACTGGTAAATCTTGCTTCATTTTTAATGAATCACGCAGATAGAACCTTATATTTTCTGAGTATTTAAAATTTTGTTGGGAATATTTATCTGTTAAGAACAGTTCTCAACGTATAACAGAACAGTTCCCACGTGTTGTAAAAAAAAAACAAAATGTGCAGAATAATATCCTATATTAATTTTTTTACATTAAACCTCCAAAAAGTTTCATTCTATTGAGAAATATCTCCAAAAACATTTACTTCCTGTTAAGAAGGTGCTTCCGGTTGTTGGATTTTTTTCACTAAAGAAACTTGGCCGAGCCATTTAGAAAACCAACGTGTGTACCGAATTTGGACCAAATTGGAAGTGAAATGCGCCCGATAGAGTGCGAACACATAAAATATATGGTATCAAATTTTTAAAGACTCCCCAAAACGTGTTCTGAGGACCATAATCGGTGCTCATTAACCCTACAACTGTCAATGTTAATGTTTTGCAACGCCAAGTCATTTCGGTACGGTACGTGTGCAAGCATATTTTCAAAAATTCACCAAATATAGTAATTGTATACTAATCCAAAAGTGTTCTGTACCTTTTTTGTAGAGAAAAGTTGAAAAAATCCATATATGTAATTAAAAAAATTATTGATGTAAAATTGTAAAAGTTATTAGCTCAAGAAGCAAAAAATGTTCAGTAACGAAAGGAAAAAGTTCAACTTTAGGCCTACATAACAAGTAGTAAACATTTTTTTAAATTTTTTAGTAAATGTAAAAATTTTTGTAATTTAGTTCTAAATAGAACTGTATAAAAACATTTATCGATTTCAAATTTCTTATTTTGAAAACACCAGTTTTTATGTTAGAAATACACGATTGCTAAAAAAACCGCCTAGTTTGAAACGTAATTTTCCAATATATGCTTTGCCCAAAAACGAAATATTATTATAACAAAGTGTAGAGAATAAATCAAAGAATTGAACTGTATACTTGTATATTACCTTATCATAAAAGTGTTTTACTTAGAATCAATTGAATTACAAAAGTGAGATGAATCAAATGAAACCTCGTGCGGACAAAGAAAATTCAAAATATGACCGTTGAAGACAATGGAAACAGCCTTGTTTTGCAAACTCAAGCGGTAGTATGAATTCTGTGCAAATATGAACTTTCAACTGCTATTTGAATAACATATAAAAAGTCAAATATAGTTTGCTTTACACCAAATGAAAGATTGAACTATGGTCTATAAATAGATATCAAAAAGTTTATTGAAATAATTAGAATTATAAAAGATATCTCGAACGCAAAATGTGTTGTTTTATTGGTTGAAATCGGCTCAATTGCAAAGGTTTACAGACAATTACATATCTTTGGAACTATTTGTCCGATTTTTGATTGGATGGCAGTTTCAGATCTAGGTAAAAGTGTGATGAATCCTTCAGTATACAGATATAACTCAGAAAAAATAACGGGCGAGCTGTAAGGAGAGACAAAGAAACGGGAATTAAAGGTAGTTTCAGCGCATTAAAATTCGCGCGACATTGGCTTTTAGAAAACTCAAAAACTGCAACGATGATTACGTATGTAAATATACGTTTTAGAAAAACTTGTAAATGCAAAAATTAAAGTTTAGATCATTTCCTTTCAAACGGTTTTTGATTTATTGCGATTGGATGATTTTTAGTGGGTGAAATATTCAAGTCAAGTTAAGTTGTCACACACAGACTACACAATTCACTACGGCAGGGCGTTGAGACCACTCAATTTGAGTGGTCTGACAGAGGGTTGATCACTCATGATCTTAGGTCTCACCACAAAAGTAACTGCAATAACTCATCTTTCCTATGGAAATTCGCTAATAATTAAAGAATTCCACGAGTTACTGTTCACTACTGTAATAACAGACTGTTTACATTGCCACAGAGATGATGAAGCACATCATTATTTGAACAGATGATCGATGTTGCACGCCAAGGCTGAACATACATCATGTTTATACCTTTTGTAATAATTAATTGTAGAAAGCTTTTAGTTTTGAAAATTCACTCATTCTTCTAGGATGGACAAATTATTTTTGGTGAGTTAAATTTTAAAACACAACTTTAAATAAAAACCCGTAAGCAGCAATGCAATTACTATAGCCGATTTTTCTTATCAGGAAATACCTAGTACATATTAAATACTGGGAGTTTTATATGAATTTTGTTCTTTGTTCCGCGGAACGTACCTGAATTACTTTTGCACAGGATTGTAATAAATTTGATTTTACCTTTCGAACGATATAGGTAAAAAATTGCACACGGGCTTATGAGTGGGAGAATTTGCGCAAAACCCTGACATGGATAAAGAAAAAATCATTTATCAGGAGTTTCCTATCAATTTTGTTCCTTGTTCCGGGGACTATACCTGAAATAACTTTGCTCAGGATTGTACTAAATTTAATTACCTTTCGAACGATATTGCTCAAAAACTGCACACGGGCTTATGAGTAGGAGAAATAATGCAATTTCCTTGCTCTAACTTTGCCATTTTGGTTTGAACCAAACAAGCCGCCATTTTGTGTCAAATAGGAAAATAAAAAAATCTTTGTCTGGGAAATCCTACAAGGACACTTCCACTAAAATTTCAGCTATTTTGAAGCATATTTTCTACCATTTTATCAAGGTAGGAAAAACCGATATACTTATATACCCTTAAATCCCTACCCAAAAACGATAATCGGTATAATTCCGCCATTTTGAATCGGATCAAAAAACAAAAATAAGCGTATCTAAAGAATCCCACTAGGACCCTTTCACCAAAAAATCAGCAATTTTGAAGATATTTACTACCACTTATCAATCCGGGAATAAAACATATATATATATCTGAAACGGATAGAGACGAAATTTTACCCTCCTCCGACGAACCGTTTTCAAGTTGGGTCGATTGTAATAGCTCGGCTAATAAAAAGGCCAAATATACAGGTGCCGTTTCAAACTCGTTTTGCCCTTTATGAAATGAACCGCTTTCCACTAATCTTTGATGAAGCCTTGTAAAAACTTGAGAACTAGGAATTTTTCGTTCGGGGAATCGTAACCTGTACATATGTTCTTTGAGCGGCCAAAGATTTCCATCGCAAAACCCCTAAACAAAATGCATATCAGCATAATCACGGTTAGAAAAAGCCATCCTTATATAACTTCAATGACAAAACTATTAATAAGAATTTATCTTTAATAATTATAAAATACTGTACATCTAAAACACTTAACAAATTTGATAAAAACTGAAAATTTAAGACTTAAAGAACGAGAAATGTATTCACTATGAGTAAACAATAAAATTGCAGCTAAAATAAAATTCATCTGTACAACAGTAGAATAACCATATGATCGCCTAATCAGCTGATTGTGTCCGATTACCTGACATGAGCTTGATATTCAAAAATGCTGTTATTAAAATTCTTACTATTCTTTAGTTAATCCTATTACTTTAAATGAGCAATTCTTGTATCTATCTTTGTATCTGTCGCGGATCTCGAAAACGGCTCTAACGAATTCAAAGAAATTTTGTAATTAGGTGTAGTTTTGATTTTTAAGTACACCCATATAGTTGTATTTCGTGTAAAAACGCAATTTTTTGAGAAAATCTAATTTAAAAGTTGAAAAATTTTAACATAGGGGCTTATGGGTTGCCATGTTGGTTACAAAATAACAACGAAATAGTAAATAAAGCGATCAAAACAGCTGTTTATAATCAAGCCAATTTATACTGTTTTAGCACGTTTGAAATAGAGTGGAGCCACGATGGCCGTGGTTGTTAAGGCGTCAAAGTTTTATCAATCGTCTTGGCAAACATCAATAGAAAAGTCCCGGGTTCAATTCCCATTGACCCCGAATAATTTTCTAAATGGTTTCTTAACAGACATCCACGTAAAACTGTAGGTCCCGTCTTCATTAGCCTTAAGGGTCTGCTCCAGTAAACGATAAATTAACAGGTAACGCTAGCGCCTCTCACTATATCCCTATCTAAACAGTGCAATTTCTTGCGCTGACATTGCCTCATTTCAAACCATTTTATAAGTCTATCTTTTGTAATTGAGTGTTGAAAAAAAACTGAATATTCTTTATAAAATTTCGGATCCGGCTTGCAAATTATTTTTCATTATTATTTTTTTATTGAGTTAAGAAAAAAATTCAAGCTTTGTACTCACAAAATGTCAATTACATAACAAATTTTTTTTTAATGTAAATTGCAAGACGGATGCGTATTGTGACTGTGCTTAAAATGAGACCTTGCAAACAATTTTATGATAAAAAATAAACGGAATACATGGTTTGAAATTTAACATTGCTCTTATGGGATAAAAATCCAAGATGGCCGCCACTACAGCAGACCCTTAAGTGCAAAACACACGTTAAACACACAAAAAAAAAAGAAGAAATAGAATAGAACTGACATTGAGTATTATCCAAAATCAGCTGTTCATTGGATAGTTTTTAATTACTGTTAAAAACAAGCTAATTTATACTGTTTTAGCACTTTAGAGTTAGAATAAATTGGGCCTCATTTAACAATTTATTTGTCCAAAAAAAGGTAAAGATGGATCAATTCTAATAGTCAATTTTGTAATATAGGCCTGGCTCATTTCTGAAACATAGTATTGAGTTATGTTAATCCTGCAATATTTTGTACTATATTTAGGCCTGGTTTCAAAACTTTAGTTGACAGAAGATAGTAGAACTAGGACTAAAATCGTAATGAAAGCCTCTCACGTTTCTAAAGCATGTATTTGAGGTTATAATTAATCTTGTAATTACTGTTAATATATTTAAGCCTGGTTTCATAATTTTACAAACCTATGTACAAACGAGCCAAAGATTAACGAGATTCTTTAGCAAATTTTCCAACTGCAAGCGAAGCGAAGCAGCCATCTGAGGCGAAAGGCCGAGGCGGGGTTGGGATGTGAAGCGTCCAGAGGCAGAGCCCCTAGTCGTTATCATTTCAACTAAATTATAACTAAACCCCAAAGTGTAGTACATTTTTTTAAAGCTACCGGTACTTAAAGGGCAAAGTTTTCAAAAATATTTGCCATGTTCTCAAATAAAATCGATACATTTTTATAAGTTTTTTAAAAAATTAATAGTTTTATAAAAATTACTTTTTTTAACTTTCAACCATCATGTTTCAAACAAATAATGAAGTCAAAATTATTAATAATGTAGTTATTTTTATAAAAAATTTTATGGGGAATTCGATATGTAATTACAATATCAATGCGAGTTTTTATATGCTGAGAAAATTAGGGTTTTTTAAATAAAAGTACCAAATTTCAAAAAATATAAAAAAGTACTTCTGTTGTCCATAATTTTTCGAATAGGAAATTTTTAAATAAACAGTTTTACTACATTTTAGTGTCGACTTTGTTCACATAAAAAGTTTAACACTAATTTTGTTCCACCCTGTATATTTTCATGACAAACTAAACAGTAGCCTAGGTTTGTTTTGCATAAAACAACAAGTAGCTCACACAACCAGCTAGCTTACAAAAAATATAACTTCTTTGAAAAAATCAACCTAATATTAAAATTTTTTTGAAATTCAGATATTTAAAAAATATACTGTATTATCATATTTAACAGATTTCATGGAAAATCACAGTGACCTCTGGCCAGTTCAAAATGGCGACTGCCTTTGTTGTTTTATCGATTTCATTTCACTGGTTGATGTTTACATGTGCTGATATTATATTTTAAGTTTTATAATTTTGCTTTACATTTAATATTAACCTACTATAAATGTTTTAGTTTCTGATGGGAGTTGGTTTTGCAGAGGTTTCTGCTAACTCAAGTTTTGCGGTAAGTACTGTATTGTATTTCTGTTTTCCGTATTTTACACTAAAAAACTATACAGAAGACACAAGAATTTGTTTGAACTCTAAGCTGGTCGTCCACTAGGTCGGTAGAGAGGCGCTTTGCCCTCATTTTGGTCACCTGATATACAGTCATGTTTAGACAGTATTCAATCTTGTAGCAGGAACATGAAAACTGGTGTTTTCAAAATAATAAATTTGAAATTGATATATATTTTGTAAGTATTGGTGCAACACCAATACTTGAAACACCAATACCCAATGTCTTTAACATCAGCGATGACAAAATAATCATAATAATATATTATAAAATAAAATTGAAATAAATTGATAATGAATGAATTTATAGAAACAGGCCAGAATAGCTTTGTGAGTAAGAGTATCTCAACAGGAAGTTACAACGGATGTACCAGCTTAAATTACTTAAGACACAAATACACTGCCTTGCGTTATTCTGTGTGAATCAACGAGTGCAGACACGCGATAAATACTGCCAATTCTGTAAAACTGAAAAGCCAATCAGAACAATATAAAATTCAAATAGACCAATCAAAGGAAAATCCGATTTCGTGAAACTGTGTGGTGGGAAATTTTGGAGAGAACACGAGGTCTGTCATCAACTAAAATTCAATCAATCAACACTTAGACCAAACCTTTCGACATGCATCATTTTCATTTTACATTAATTATTTAATAAAGTAACTTCATCATTAGTAACCAAAGATAAATCATTCAAGTAATAAAGTAATAAAGTATTTTTATAATCACTAAACAAAGTTTTCAATCAAGTTACATACATCAAATGGATCCAGGAACCATCAAAACCAAAAAATAAAGTGCAGTAGTGAAGTGTAACATAAAATTAATAAAAGTCAATAAGGGAGTTTATAAAAGTGCAAAGTGTGTGAGAGTGGGAACAAAAGAAATTATGTAAGTAGCATTAATATTTCATTTCATTGTAAAGACTGATCTCGAGGGTTAAAATTAAATAACAAACGAAATCATATCCAGAGGATTATATCATAAGTAACATTAAAATAAATTAAAAATAAAATAAATAATCATTTGTAGTAAATAATTGTGTTGGGACTGGTTCATTAGGATTAACTGAAAAGAGGGTTCTGAGACACCTCATAAGTAATCGAGACCAGTTACCGAACCAACCTAATATCATTCAAATAAATCTATAAATAATATAATACATTTTGTAATATCAGATTTTATTATGTACTAGTAATTAGAAGAAATTTAAGATTCAATCGTTAAAATTAAGACACAGAGATTTAAAATTTAGGAGAGCGGGAAATTAAATTACTAGCACCGCCCTCCTTAGACGAATGTAAAGTTTCACTTGATTACTTTAGAAAATATAAATTGAGTAAAAATTAATTGTATCACATTTACATGTATTTAACTATTTTGTGAAAAATAATCATTGTAGGAATTATTTTTAGAAATTTCAGAATATATTTAATAATTTTGTGAAAAGGTCTCTGTACTTATTTCTACCTAGTTCTTAGGAGTACGTCACATGCCAAGCTAAAATTTGATCCGTAAGAAGGATCTGGTGGAGCCCCAAAAACTTTAAAATATTACTATTCAAAACTTTCAAAGTGACTTTACAAAACCTTACATAACTTCACAGTAGTCTTAATTAAAATACAAAACCTTACATGATAGAGTCGCCCAAGATTCATAAGCCTTACAATTTTTATACAGTTCTATTTAGAACTAAATTATCAAACTTTTGTACATTTTGAAAAAAAATTACAAACAATTTTTATAATGGCCTAAAGTTGAACTTTTTTCTTCCCTTACCGTACTGAACATTTTTTGTTTCTTGAGCTAATAACTTTGTAAATTTTACATCAATCAATTTTAACTGGCTTTTATATGAATTCTTTGGGAACCTTTCTCTACAAAAGAGCTAAAGAACAATTTTGGATTGGTTTATAAAATTAATATATTTGGCAATTTTTTTAAAATGTGCTTGCACACGCAACGAAATGTCTTGGCATTGCAAAAAATTAGCATGGACAGTTTAAGGGTTTTAATTAACATACATGAACTTGAGACATTACGTTTTTGAAATGAACAACAGATTGGTTGCACTGTTGTATTAATTCAACTAATAATGTGTAACTTTGTCACAAACAGTTGTCATTTTTCCTAAAAATAAAAATTTTTCAACACAATTATAACATTTTCTACATTTTGTATGAAACAAACCCGCTTACTTATTTATATTTGCCATAGTTCTTTCTAAAAGGTGAAATACTTTTTTTGTATAAATATTGTATGCAAGTAGGTAAAATTGTAAGGAAGAGAGACAAATAATTTTTTGTTAGTAATGAATCTACAAAATAGACTTACTTTTGAATTGCGACACGTGCAGAAAGACTTTGTTGTGGTTGTAGATCAGCTGCCGTTATGAGATTTGGATAGGTACAAATGTTGCCGAGTACATTTTTTTTCATTGATTGGCTCTTGATATCCGTCACCCTCTACTGAGACCTGGATGTCAATCAGAGAGTCTTCTCCCTCGTGGTGCTTTCCCAGAATTCATTTACTTTCCCTGTCTACCATTCCGGAGCAGGGAGAACTACTCTACTCAGTTCAGGCAGCCCCCCTACTCCAAGAGGACTCGATCAAACACCTTCCTGGTCCAATTCCAATTCCCGGCTCAACGAGTGGGTCGCCACAAACAAGTTCGTCAGCACCCCATACCTCTCGCTGGTGGTCAGTAGCTCCTTTCCACTACTTCCAATCCCCGGTAGACGGAGCGGATCTTGTTGACACTGAACACTATGAGAAACGGCCGACGCACAGTGCATTGCGTGCTTCTAACGCCAGTCCCCGTATAGGAAGTACAGTAGAGTCGATAATCTGAACGTCAATAATCAGAAACATAAAAAATCCGAACGTGTTCTAAGGCAGCCCCTGCAAAAATTTAGTTTTCGTTTTCGCTAATTCCAATTATTGCTTAAAAATTTCACAAAAATCTTCTTCACAGTTTGACATTATTATCTTTTTTTAAACACTTCTTAATACCTGCTCTCACACGCCCTCACAGCAGACTGGCTGTCAGTATTTTCACTGTAACACTAATAAGCTGCTTTAGCGCTAGCAGTAAACATACAGAAAGTTCATTCATTTCTCTTTGTGTAATCATTATAACAGTGTCGTACATACAGCAGTGTACTATACAGTATTTTTTTTATTTTTTGTTTGTGTGAACTTTAAATGTACAAGTGAACTTTTAATTATGTACTGTTTTGTAATTGAGAGTTACAAGTGTAATCATGTTGGTCCTACTGTGTACGTACACAGGCACGTGCAGGTTCTTCTAAATCATAATATGTAAGTAGTCTTACATACTGTATTGTAATTACATTACTGCTTGTACTGTTTAACCACTTTAATCGATTAAAGGGCATATATTTTAGCCTAAATGGCATTTTCTTGGTTGTTTTCAAAAATCCGAACAAATTGATAACCCGAACCCCCTCGGTCCCAATTAGTTCGGATTTTCGACGCTCTACTGTATTTTCAATACACAGTGCATTGCGTGCTTCGCACGCCAACCCCTGTATTAATAGAATTTTCAATACACAAAGCATTGCGAGCTTTGCACGCCAATTTTAAGCCTATGTGCTATGGACGCACATGTGCGTCCACTATAAAATATTAGTGATTATTACGTAGAAAGGTTCAAAAATAAAAAATAAAGTAATTTCTACTCATTTAGGCTATAAATATACAAAATAAAAGGTCAGCTCCTAGCAAAGGAAATACGAAATCGGTGCAGCAGTGGACAATGTTAAACACCAATTTCCATGCTTATTTTTAAAATTTTGATAGCCAATGTAAAATATTATAGGATGTAAGGATGATGAATGATTTTGTTTTGTTAGAGTAAAGTATTTTTGTTGTACCTTCATGGTTTTCTTTTTTAATAGATCGGATCAAGTTCACAACTCACAAGAGTGTAAGGCTGTAACCTACTGCATCCATTTGTATTGTACGTTGTAGTTTAATCAAGCAAATCTAAATATTAGTATGCATGCAATGCACAATGAAGTAAAATATGTTGCTGGATCTTCTGTTGTGTTGTCTATTTTACTATTTAACTTGAACTTTTTAAACCGAGTATTAATTTTTACTGCTAAATTTAGGGGGGGGGGGGGGGGGGGGGGGTTGACCATCTAAACTCCTTCCCCATGGCTACAGCATTGAATTGTCATTTACGGTATAATATAAAATATTATTTGGTGAGGGGTAGGGTTGGGCCCAAAGTAAATTATATTGATTTGTTAAAACCCAAAATTATTACCTAAAGTATAGCACAGTGTCACAACAGGACTTACACGTAGGCCTATAATGTCGTAGCGGAGCTTCGTGAGGCACTATGCTGTCGCATCAAATTTTTAGCGAATGTTCAACTTTCATTCTTTTGACACAAAGTAATACTAATATGGATCCATAAAAAATCAACCTTCCAAATCAAATCAATCCAGTATGGAAGTAGTATTTTACGGGGCAGAACACTACCGCGGGGGCTAGACAGTGGTATGGAGCTTAACACGTTCACTGCTAAGGACGCACATGTGACTTTGACACTGAACACAGTGCATTGCACGCCAACCCCCGTATTGGGAGTATTTTCTATACACAGAGCATTGCGTGCTTCGCACGCCAATTTTACGCATAAAAAAAAGTCAGCTCCTAGCATAGGAAATACGAAATTTGCGTAGCATTGAACGTGTTAAGGAGTACCCCTCCCCTTCTTCAGATAAAGGAGTCCAGGGATATTTTTGACCTCCCCAACAGGGGTTTACTCGTAATTTTTCCAGTACCGGAACTGACCGAAGTGACGGAAGGGGGTCCCGGAAAATTTTCACTTCTAAAACCCCTATTTTACGTATCTTTGGTGAGTTTAAGGGTGCAGATAAGACAACTTTTATAAGAAAAGTACACATGTATATGTAACTATTTTTTTACTTGTATATGGCACATAGCAAATTTTATAAACATACTATTTTAAGCAAAAACTTGACACAATGTCTACTATTTAGTCAATACCATTTATCAGAAATTTTAAATCCTTGGTAAAAGACTGTAAACCTAAACACATTTTATGTATGTCAAGAAATGACTTTATTAAATATACAAAACAATTCAACACAAGCAAGCTTATCACGAGAACGCCTCACTTGTTAATGAATTATTCTAACGGCACTCAAAAGTCACAAAACTAAACAACATCACAATGTCAACGTCAAAGCGACCAGCCACTTTTTAGTTTTCACAGTTCGCGAGAGGGGGCATGTACCGGGCAACCTGCTAAATCACCGTGCGGCCGGCGTTCAGGTACCTACGTTTAAATATTTTCCAATTATAGGGTGCCTTTCGATCTTGTATTTGTGACGACATTTGTCAGTGTACAGCTATTATTTGTTTGTATAATCCGTGTTGTGCTATCATTTGGGATATTTATTTTTTAACTAATTAACCGTGAAATGAAACGAGTTATTCGATAAGTATTAATCACTAAGCATGTCCAAACTATATCATGTTTGGTCTTATTTTGATTACAATAAATATCATGCCGAAAAAGTTAATAATATACAAGTTTAAGAATCCCTTTTTTTTTAACTTTTCGGTCACCTTCACTCTGAATCATCGATCTCTTTTGTAGTCGTTCGAACCGCTCGCTGAACAACAAATAGATGTCGTGAGGGCCCGCGAGGCTGGCAAAAGGGTGTCTGGTGCTCCTGAGTTGTCCCATTTTGATTCCAAGCTAAGGAAAATGTGGGAGACTTTACTGTAGTTGGCTCGCATAGTAGCAACACTCTGTACATCGGCGGACGTAAAATTCTGAACTGAGTGATGAATGAGTGATTGAGGGAGTGGATGGTCTAATGCAACGTTAAAACAAAACGTAAACAATAATTAATAAAGAGCAGTACCAGAACGGCATTCCGGTGCATTCCGGCACTAGTAAACCCCTGCTCCCCAAGAAAACTTTTAAAATTTGGGAAGCCAATTTGGCTGTTCAGGTGAAATATTAACCCACACAGCATTGAGTCTGTACCTTTACACCGTCAGTGAATACACAAAGACCTATAACACTCCTAGAGGCCGCACCAAGTAGTGACACAGCACCTCATGGTTGAACTCTTGTAAAAAATAAAATAAGTATATATGTGAAATCAAACGGCACATAACATTTAAAACATATTTTAGTGCTAATCTCTTTACAGAAAAATACCTGACTATAATAATATATGTACATATTTCCCTTTCCCTGGGAGCTAGGGGGTCCGTGGCCCCACGGAAGGCACTCGCTACCTGCAAATTATTTAAATGAGCACAGAAAGTAAATCTACTTTGGAGTAATGCTCCAAGCTCTTCATAGCACCAGCCAAAATATCAAACCTATAAAAGACTGTTTGAAAATAAATTTTTATTTATACGTATAAACATTTTGTTATATGAATTTTTTGTGTCCGCTGATAATCATGTCCTTCTATTTATAAAAAAAAAACTTAATCCTTTTCACAGAAATCACCGAGAAACCTCGTTGGCGACCACGAAGGGTTCATGTCTCAGTGGAATAAAATCGAATACAAAGGAATCGATAACTTCAACGGAGTTTACTATCTTCATGCGAACAATATTGATAAAACTATACGGAGGGAGTTTAGAATCACAACAGACAGAAATGTACCTGTTATACACGACAATTTGGCAAAAACTGAGTATGTTGTTGCGTTCAACAAAGCTAAAAACAGAACTGATGTCATGAGAGCGTATTTAGACTCGAGCAAGAGTAGGCTTGTTGTTGAAAATCCAGACTCAATGACAAACTATAGCGTTGCAACCGGAGACGGAAAAGGAAACATTTCTTTTAAAGACTATGTAAGTATTTCTTCGTTTATATGCAAAGTTTGAAGTAATTAACAAATTAAAATATAACCGTACTAGGGGAAACCCCTGCGTGTTCCGCACGCCAACCCCGTTGGAACCTTCTATATCCATAATCGTGTTATGTTTTCTTTATAATAAAAATGTAGGATTAATAATAACACCAAAGCTAAGATGGTAAATAATGTTAAATGTTCAAACCAAATTATTTAGTATATTTTATAACAGCAGCTATAATAAAGGTTAAATGAACCAGCAAGGCTCAGTTCAACACTTTAATAAAAACCTAAAGTAAAAGTTAGAAATAACAATAATTGCTCCAAAGTTTTGAAATCAGCTGTTAATGGAAATATTGGAGCAAACAGCTGTTTTATCTGATATTTTATTCAATTGGTTGTTATGGTAATAAACGTAAATACATGTGTTGGTTCATCAGTCTGGGCCTAACCTTAGACATTTTCCCGACTAAATTTACAAATATTGAAATAAAAATGTTTTTATCAAAATGATTTATAGCCTGTGTACTTACTCAGGGATAGTGTAGCTTTTTATTAGTAAAATTATTTTTTCAATCTGTTTAGTAGTTCCAGAAATTCCCCCCCCCCCTACTGTGCCGTGCATATTAAATGCATGCACATCTTTGCATCTTGCTAAAATACAATATTCAAGTTTATCACGCCCACGACATCTACTTGAATCAAATGTCACTAAAGTAGTCTCAAATTCCGCCGGCAGATTGCGCACGCTCCGCATCACTGCCAAGCTCAGAAAGCCGACCCGAGTTTAGCGTCCATTTCTACTCGATAGCCTTCTGTGACTAAGTTGCAGAAGTTCGTAGTCGTGAAGTAATACAAATTACTTAGTTCAACTAAGCAATTAATTTCACCATGTTATTTAAATAACCTGTAGGATTTTACCAGATTTTCTTCTGGTCCAAGTATGAAAGATCAACTTCATCCAAGTTAAAGTTTAACCTAACCTCATCTGAAACACCAACTAGGAAAGATGACAAACCATACATAGGCTGGTCATCAACAGGAACACAGGTTAGACTGCTTAAGGGTCGGCTCTAGTAAAACAGAAAGCAACCTGCGACTCCAGCGTAGCGGCGGTAGGTTACGCGGACATTGCTCAGCCTAAATCCATTTAAAACCCGCAATTGTTCAAATAGCGTTTTTTTTAAAATACCAAACTTTTGGGGACAAAATTCTTCATCCGAATGGCTTGGTAATTTTTCGCTACAATTAATAGTTACAACGTAAAAAAATATTTAAAGTCACCCTATAGCGGCAGTAGGTTACACGGACATTGCTCAGCCTAAATCCATTTAAAACCCGCAATTGTTCAAATAGCATTTTAAAAAAAATACCAAACTCTTGGAGACGAAATTCTTCATGCAAATGGCTTGGTACTTTTTCGCTATAATTAATAGTGACAACATAAAAAAATATTAAAAATAAATTTTTTAAATTGTTAATAAATATTAAACAAAATGTTTTTCTTAATTTTGGAAAAGCCATTTGCATGCGTATTGGCCATAGCTTTAAAATGACATATCGTTCATAACTATCCGATCAAAAATAAAGGAAAAATTTGGATTTTAATTTAACATTGGTCTTATGGAGTGTCAACCAACATGGCCGACAGGTAGAGCCGACCCTTAAATAAACAATCTTCCACTCGTCGTTGACGGTGTAACTTTATATAATATATATTCTTCTGCAGATTCTAAACTTTAAAAAATTCAAACATAAACTTATATCTTTTTCATACTGGATTCATAATGTATCCTTATGTCATATGTCATCTACATTTCTACAAATTATTAACTCCGGACTATAATAAAATCTATTTTTGTCTACAGTGAAAATGTCTTCTGCTATATTGTGAATTATTTACAATTGTAACTGTTTATGTTAATCTTGTTAGATTTAAAAGACCATGGCAAATTTTATGTGTATAATTAACTAAAATACTTTTTTATTTTTTTTTATGTATATAATTGGGTGGTGTAACTAGCACATTTTCGACAATTGTCCCTCAGGGAGTTATAAATTTGAAATTATTTTATTATTATGATTTACTTAATTTTTGTTCTAAATTCTGTTCATAAATTTTTATAATTGATAACCTAATCTAAATTTCTATACCTGCCTTTTGTTTTGGGGCAGAGTTGTTTTGTTGTTTAATTCTGTTCTTAAAAAAAAAAAGAATTATTAAAAATACATTGTTTGTTATCTACAGCTGTATTCTCATTATTACTGGTTATACCATTATATGTTTGTGTCTTATGTAACAGTGAATTTCAGGCAATGCGGCAGTACATTTCTTGTAGGCGTCGAAACTCTTTTATGTATTGCTCTCGCAAAAATAATTTTTTCATCTCGGCCTCTAGCTTCCAGTTAATTCTTTAGACGCCTGGGAGAGTGGTACACTACATACAAACAAACAAAATTTACCTCTTTTATAATATTAGTATAGATTTTGATGTGGTCAATGCGCGAATTTCCACACCACTTTTAGCACCCCTCCCACTAATCAACCGCTAGAAAAGTGAGCATTACCATCATTAAGAAAATGATTCATGTAACAGCTGATTCGTCCATCAGCCTTAATACTTCAACAACTATGTCAACCGTTCAAGGTTATGCAACAACTTTTAGGTTAGGTTTTGTGCTTTTATTACAGAAAAAATAATGTACACTGACACAGCTGATAGTGTACAAAATTCAATGTAGAAGGAGGTTAGGCCTAGACTTAAAATTACTTTTTAGGCCTACTCTAAAAATTATTGTATTTATGTTACTGTCAAGTGTTAAAGCAGGTAAAATAAATTAAATATACACACAATAATTTTAGGTTAGGCCTAGACTGATGAACCAACATTTTATGTTTATTGTATGTATTTCAGCGCTTGACGATAACATCTGAAATACGCCGGACTGAACGATCGTCTCATAATTTAAATTGATGAACCAAAACACATGTTTTTGAATACATCTACATTCATTGAAATAACAACCAATTTGATAATGCTTTTTCGTTACGCATATTTTCTATTTGTAATTGCCATAGCAACCAATTTGATAACGCTTTTTCGTTACTCGTATTCTATATTTGTCATTGCCATAGCAACCACTTTAACACAATAACCCTTTTTTTCGTTACGCATTACAATTTCTATATATATTTATTTTATTTACCTTTTAGGTCTGTTTAAATAATCCTATTTGAATGTTACTAGCTACGGCCGTTTCATCATGACAAGAGCAAAGCCTGATGATGTCTCTGTGTGGATGAAACGGCCGTAGCTAATAACATTCAAATAGGATTATTTAAACAGACCTAAAAGGTAAATACAATAAATATATTTAGAATAATAATCCGGAGGCTTAAAATAAAATAAATAAATAATTACATTTTCTATTTAACTCCTACCGTATCCCGCGTTAAGGAACTTCGTTCCAATATTTCTTTATGCAACAATAATTATTTCTTAACGTAGAAGATGCTGTCTTTGTGGCAGTAGCATCTCTGGGTGTGTTCCTATTGGGTCATTGACCTCCCTCGTTACATGTACAACCTCTACTCCCAAAGTGTATCCAACCCCTTGGAAAATCCTACAATATCGACGAGAAAGCGTTTTACCTATTTCTGTTTTATTTTTAGGATCCAAAACAAGGGCTCGACCAAAACTTACGCAGCGTAAGGCAGACCGTTACGACCGATTCTTATGGAAACCGGTTCATCCTCACGGACGACGGAACTGCAAAAGGTTCAACGTTCTATCCAGTCTTTAGAAAATCTTCATCAAACATACCCGTCGTATTCAACGAAGTGACGGGTGATATTTTACTGGTATACCAAAAGAGCAGAGGATCTCCTTTACAGCTCGAAAATTTGGAGGCTGACATGCACGACAGTTGGAGAACAGTAGACTTGACTACAGGCAAAGTGTTACACTATGTCCGAGACATTAATGGAATATTAGAGTTCAGTGATCGAAAATTAGAAGTAGACTTTTCGGTAAGTACCTATACTAGCATTGTTGTTAATAAGAGGATGATATGAAGGTATTTCTAGACAAGAAAGACATTTTAAAGAGGATGGTAAAAACAGGTATTCTATACAAAGTTATATACATAGGCCAGAAAAGCTTCGTTTTCCAGATATTCGCCATTTTATTTTTTGTACAATAATTCATATCTACTCTCGATTTCACGTTTACCGTGCAGTACGGAGCGCCCATAAGCTATGTTATCCAAACCGCAGTCTCAGTGGTACTAACCGTCCAAAAACCATCAACTCCCATGCAACACTCGGACAATCGACACAACCCGCATGACAATAAATGTGATGTTCCCAGTAATGGTAGTAGCAAGACTATTCTCCCGTAAGATCTGTACTGCACGGTGGACGTGGAATTGAGTGTAGAGAATGGTTTGACTGATTGAGTTCAAACTTGGCATGAAGTTTAACCTAACCTATATCTCAAGAAAAATAAGCGATTAAATCCAATCAGGCATTTCAAAATGGCGGCTGTTTGAATTATTCAAAAACCGTACATTTTGACAAAAAATTTCAAGATTTTTTTTGTAGCCCTTTTGATTGCCTATCGGATGGTGTAACTGTCAAAACAATCGGATGAATTATAATAGCTAAGTTAAAGATAATGACAGCAAATGTACATACAATATTGTAGTATTTACTGTGTTGGTATAGGATGCCGGGTTGAACAAACCGATTGTTACACATAACTTGACTACTATTTTTTTAAAATATGAGTTAAAGAACTAATGTAGCCTATAATACATTATAAGATTTGCATTGAGGTTATAAAATGAATATAAATATCACTTTTTATTATCAATATATTCATTTACTGTAGAACCCCTCTTAACCGGTCTGGTCGGGAACGAGACCCTGGCCGGTTGATCCAAGGTTCCCGTAAAAAATAGTTTTTTGTTGAAAAATAACCTACATATTTCATAAATAAACAAGCAAATAAGACGTTATGCAACTCATTTTACTGTACATACATAAACAAACCCCAACAAATTAAACATTTTAAACTTACATAAACTTTGAAAACTGAATTTACATATACTGTATCGTCGTTAACAAAAAAAAAAAAAAATCAGTTACCGTATACTTTTCTGTTCTTTACCTTCCAAAGATTTGTTTAAGTCAATATGTTACAAATATTACATATTTTGCTCCCACGAAATTCAGTAAAGGTTCCGACAAAGCAACAGACGAAGAAAAAGAAACAAAGGATACAGCTTTGTGAATTGATTATAAGAAAAAATACAGTTGTTACGGAAGCAAGAGGGGAATCAAACTCACACTCCCCCTCCCCTGTTCTGCCGGGGGGAGGGGGGTCACAACACTTTAGTTTTTGAGCCGCTAGTTTGGATTATTCTTAGAGAGATCCGGGCAATTGGAATTTTGGTGAGAACACTACATTGCACACATAAAGTTGCATCAACCCGCTTTATTTTCCGGGAAATGTCCGTCAATCAATGTTTGAGACATCGGCCAGTTACAGTAACATAATCTGTAAGAGAAAAAACTCTGATGTTCCATCGGATAGGCCGGTTAATCCGAGGACCGGTTGATCCAAGGCTGGTTATGAGGGGTTCTACTAACTGTATACAAGTTTAAAGAAGAGATACCCATTCATTTAACTTCGGAAACATTCGTACATCTATCTTCGTATAACATATTCCATTATTAATTTCATTATAATATTAATAACTTCTAAATCATTTGATCTATCAATATGAAGTTAGAAAGCAATTAAAATATAATACTTTTATCTTTATTTAGATTATAATAATGAATATAAATAAAAACTTTTAACAAATAGGCCTAGAGTTTTACAATCCGTACAATTGTACACATTTACAGAGTTAAATATCACCGTCATCATAGGTAGGTCTAGATAAAGTCTGTTGTTTTTAAATAGTATAATTTTTTTACTTTCTCACTATACTATATAGTATAGAGAAAGTATAGTGATCGCAAAAAAAATCGATGTTGAGATTTTTGTGGAAATATCCGTTTTGGGACCCCCTGAGTCCAAAAAAGTGGTTTTTACAAAATGTCTGTCTGTATGTCTGTCTATATTTATGTCTGTATGTATACAAAGCTAGAGAGAAAACTATTCGATCGATTTCAACCAAATTTGCACCAGACATGTCCAGTACGCCTGTATAGATGCTCGAAAAAGGGTTTTGAACAATTTTGAAAAACAACCCCCTTTTTGGCCAAAAAATCAGTTATTATTTTTTTATAAAAAAACAGCTCTAACGATTTTGATAAAATTTGGCTTATTTGTAGCCTTTAATGTGCCCTACCATATACAAAAACCTGCATCTTTCTAAAAATTCTCGTTTAGCTAATAATAATAATAACTGATTTTGGGGGGTTTTTCGGCCATAAAGGGGGTTGTTTTTCAAAATTTTTCAAAACCTTTTTACGTGCATCTATAAAGACCTAATTGACGTGTTTGGTGCAAATTTGTTTGAAATCGATCGAATAGTTTTCTCTCTAGCTAATAATAATAATATTTATTAGTTAATCGCCTACTTTAATAAAAGTATACAAAGCTAGAGAGAAAACTATTCAATCGATTTCAACCAAATTTGCACCAGACATGTCCAGTACGCCTGTATAGATGCACAAAAAAAGGGTTTTGAACAATTTTGAAAAACAACCCCCTTTTTGGCCAAAAAATCAGTTATTATTTTTTTTATTAAAAAACGGCTCTAACGATTTTGATAAAATTTGGCTTATTTGTAGCCTTTAATGTGCCCTACCATATACAGAAACCCGCATCTTTCTAAAAATTCTTAATAATAATAACTGTTTTTGGGGTTTTTTGGCCATAAAGCGGGTTGTTTTAAAAAAAATTTCAAAACCATTTTACGTGCATCTATGAAGACCTAATTGACGTGTTTGGTGCAAATTTGTTCGAAATCGATCGAATAGTTTTATCTCTAGTTAATAATAATAATATTTATTAGTTAATCTCCAACTTTAATAAAAAAACTCTCCGACCCCACCCTACAAGTCACAGTGAATCTGTTTAGTAATTTAAATGTATTTGTGAGAAAGTATGTGCCAGTTCCTGGTACCGTTTATTAAATTATGTATTTCTGATGTGTATCTATCTAATCTGTTTGTGATTTTTCACGAGCTTACAAGTTTATAACATAATAGTTATACAAACAACTGCAGACCTGATCAAGTCAATTTCAACAAAATCTGAACACACTATAATAAAAAGTTCATACAAAGAATGGGGTTAGCTCATTTTTTCTAAAAATAACTGCTGTTTATCCTCCTTTTAGATAAGGGCAAATCGGGTAACTACACTGTAAGTCTCCACCAGTATTTCAAATAATACATAGTTTGTTATGTTTCAGGGAAACTCCTATTATCCAATCAACCTCGTTCCAGGAACATCTAAAACAGCTGTGAAGCGTGAATTTAAAATTTACTTTCAATATCAAGAACGCCCTCAAGAACATGTTTACATTACCAGCGTAGATATGAAACTGTTTACCTTTCACCGTCTTCCTGTCGAATCCGTAGACAATCTTCTCGTAGTTTATGATTTCTTCACCTCATACGCATATTTCGTCATCGATGATGGATTGTATAGGCTGTATACAGGTGTAAATAACACTCACGTAATTCACAAAAATAGTACAGGTTATTTTACTGTGACTGTGGACGACGACAAGAATTTAGATTTTAAAAGATACGTAAGTTCATTATCAAAATTA
>JAGFPH010001749.1:195864-207632 GCA_018207615.1 Philaenus spumarius
ACATTGCTGTGGCTGGTTTCTGAAGTTCTGCATAACTGCGAAGCATCTGTAGTCGATGTTGCTAGTCCTGTTGTGAGAGTTTTCGAGTGATGACCATCTTGTATGGATAGAAGTGAGGGTGTTTGTGGAGGATTCGATGCACAATACTGTTAGAAAGCGCCAGAGAAGATGCATTCTTAATGGACTGCAAAATCGTCCTTCTTACACGGTCTATGTTTTCGGAAGTTTGGATGGTCCTCTGAGCCCCAACTCTCTTTTGCGAACACTGCTAAATGCAGTGAAATTCTCCTACCAGAACAAAATGGATTTTCGGTCAGGAACAGTATTTTGAGGGGAAATTCTATAACGAGTAATCAGCACACGCTGCACTGCAACGATAGACTTATTTTGGGAAAAATACATCTTGACGGCAAAAGCGCATTGCTCGTTCGACCAAGCCATGTCTACAACTAGCGGAAACTTCCTACAGCGTCATTAGAGCCTACCCCCACTCCTCCAACACAACGCCATCTCGAAAGAAGAGATACTTCACTGTCCCACATCCTGTAGTTCACACTAACAATATCAAAGAAGTCTTGATTGTTCGTTGCCGATCTAGTATATTAGTTTTTCAAGAGCCATAGTAAAAAACAAATAGGCGTAATACTGTCGTAAAATAAAAAACAACACTTCTAGTATCCGGGATCGCGCCTTAGCAGAATATATGTACATAACCTTTCAGGTGGGTCGACACATTAGTCACGTCATCATCTAAATTAGTCTGAGATCAAAGGAATGGGAATTCAGGAATTGAATAATCTTAACCATAATATTTAAACTATTTAAAGTAACTAACAAATAATGTAAATTTAAATAATTGCAGAGTACGCAACTATAGAAATTTAATAGTTATGAATTTTTTGTACCAACTGAAGCTTACAAAATGAATACTTGTTTAGGTTCGTGAAGTTTTAATTAAATTTAAAACTTATAACAATTCGATTACACAGCTGAAAAACTGACGCAAGCTGAGCGAATTTTCAAAATAAAGTTTACACGTTTTAAGGTTTCAATAAACTAAGTGGGAAATTGGTCTACTCATAAAGGCATTGAACAGCTGACCGCATGTATGAAATATATTAGTGGAATTTGTAACTCATCCTGCAGCCTTGGTTCAAGTGCTTTTTCGTTTGATTTGCGAGTTTCCTTTTTCCTCTCCAGGCCCTAAGTCGACTTCCTAAACACGTGTTGTTTGTTTTGATTAAGTTACATAGCCTAGCTGTGTGAATTGCACATAGCTAGTATCGCGGACATAGCATGCGTCCGTCTGCGTACGTTATACGTGTGTGAAGGCCTTAAGGCCATGACACACAAGTTTGGAGGGATGCAAGAAAGAAACAAAAATTACTGCGTTTATTGAATGAGTCTTTCATATGCTTTAAACTATTAGGTACAGTACATTGAATATTGATGTACCGTAATACTAAAAATGTAATTTTAACTTCAATAAGGAACATAAGTGTAGCCTACAAAGAGATTTTTTAATTCGTTTGAACTTCAAAACCTTTCAAAACTGTAGTGTTAGATTTCATATAAGTTTTTTATCCGAAACGTCTTACTGTACCTAATACTTCTGGTAATATTACAGCCTACAGTTATATCACTAACTTTACATAGATATCTGAAGCCTAGACATATTTCAATGTTACTGTTTTTAAATTATTGTCATATTACTTTCATAAACAAGAATAAAAAAATTTTATATTTAAAGTCTGATTTAAATTTTATTTTCATAATAAATAAACCTAAATGGTTCAAAAAACAAAAATTGTACATAAAATTTACATTTTTAGAATCTTAGAAAAAAAAGAAATTAACTCTGCACATTATAAAAATACTTAACCCTTTTTGGAGTAAGGCAAATCATCATGAAAGCAGTAATGTCGTTCGAGAAAATTTTACGAATGAATCTTGAGACGTTTTTAAAATTTCGAGTTATAATTCTAGACTTTTTATAAAAGTTAAAGTGTTACATTAGAACGAAAAGGAGATAAACAGAAGTTTTCCAAGGAACTCAACAGGGAAGGGATTGGATATAGCGATAACGTAATTAAATTTCTGAAGAGAAATTATTTAGAATAGTATAAAGATTCAGTTTAATAAAAACCTTGGGGTTTTGGTCAAATAAATATTGCCAATCAATTACTTAAGTAAAAATGAATATATGCAAAGGTTTATTAAATAACTAGGGGCCCTGCCCCTGCTCGCCAACCCCTGCGGTGACATATTCAAACCACAAAATCTCTAATTTTGTTCATAATTTTTACATTTTTCAATCGGAATGTTTACAGGAACTCTGTCAAGTTGGGTGGTGGGGGTAGCTGTGACCTGTATAAAAAGTAGCCTAAAATATTCTCTGAAAAGTCCTCTACGTGTTAATGAAAGTTTCGTCGAAATCGGTTCAGCCATTCCGTAGATTAGCCCGGACAAACAGGCAAAAAAATTATAATTGTGTGTTTAGATTTTGGTACTGTGCGAATAACCATATAAGATTAGAAAAAGCTTATAAAGTAAGACCTCGATAATCCAGCACGCTCGGGGATCCGGTGATGCCGGATTGTCGAGGTCTTCCTTTAAAATGGTTTAAACAGCGAATAAACTATAAATAAACACACATGTACTATATATGAACACGTAAATTACATGTTGAAACTACGTAACATTAAACTGCGTAGAGATGATGGGCCTCAGGTAGGCAAGGCTCCATTCCCCTTTGTTGTTGGCTTCCGTTAGTCAGTAGAGTACGTAGTGGGGGTTCGTTATTTTTACTTCAGTCTGTCTCAAATTCTTCAAACCCCTTTCACTTCCAAACCGTACAAAGCCAGGGTGTCTACTGGTCATGGAAAAGTCACGGATTTTAGTAAGAGATCATGGAAAACTCACATATTTTGCTGAAAGGTCATGGAAATAAATTTTAAAAGCCTAAAACAAAATCATTTTGTACATAAAACATTTATAATATAAGCTCTCTGAGCGCTGGATTGTAACAAATATAAAAAAAAGGTTCAGTATACCTACACTATCGTGCGAGTGACACGCTGATGTTATAATTGCGATCATAGGCCCGGGCTTCAAAACGATAACATATTTTTCCTATAATAACCTGATTAGTTTTCTATAAGACATATCTAAATTTAAAATAATTTTGAGCATATATGAAGCGGAGTAATTATGTGTTTTATGTTGTTTCAATGTCTTTTTTGCCGAAACATGAATATAAACAGGAACAGTGTTCGGTAAGCGGGCAGTATGGGCGTAGTAGGGAACAGCGAAGCAGACAAGTTGCGGCGAAGTGATGCGCGATTGTTTGGTGCTCGAGATGTATCAACAATCGACTAAAACATCAAGCAATCGCGTATCATTAGTTGGGTGTATTACTAAGAAAAGTAGACATAAGTGATTTTAAGTTTTACAGAATAAAGTCTTTGTATATAGAAACTCGATTTTTTAAATTTTTACCCTAAAAGTCACTGATTTTTATTTCTGGGAACTAGTAGACACACTGAAAGCGGTTTTAAATCGTACAACTATTTACAAGAAATTCAATGTATCTTTTTCCAAAGACTTCAATTTGTTCAAATAATCTTCATTAAGTGGAATACGTTCAACAAAATACTGTCAGCAACGAAAGAGTTAAACAGTCCCTTAAAGGTTTTTAAAGGACGACAAGAGCACATTGTTTTGAATCGGTTCGATTTTTAGGAGAATTTTGATTTAAATGTTTGTTTTGAACAAGTTTATTGAGCAGTAGATTTTTACACACTGTTTTTAACGAATGCGGAGCCAACAGACAGTGTAGACCGGGCTTAAATCACTCAATAACTACAAAAACTGCTATTTTTAATGAGTGCAAATTTTCAAGATGATGGATGCCGAACTATCGGGTCTGCCGGATTATCGAGGTTTTATGTTTTATTGTATTTTGAAATCACAGACAGACACTTCAATTTTATTTATATGTATAGATAGTCAACTGTTGAAGTAGGCCTACATATCTAAGCGAAACATTATACTTGTAATAGCTTTCATTAATTTAGCAGCAATAGTAAATTGATAGAAATTAAATTTATTAATAATTACTCCCAATATATTACTTGTGAGGCGATTGATGAAACTATCTTGGGGATATGCAGTAGCAAAGAGAAGGTTTACGCATGCGCGGGACACCTCCTAGGTTAACAACCACCTAAGTTGGTTTACGTCTCCGCTCTTCTACCTCCCTTCCTACGCGCATCAAGAGTTGCATCACTCACCCCAAGGCCTGTACATTATATTTCTTTCATTGATGTGATTGATATTTCTCATTCTCATCGCGAAATTCAAATTTTGGTTCATTCTTGTCCCTAAAATACTCCTCTTGTTTTTTCTCGATCTCGATAAAACGTATTTAATAATTCTTGTTTCTCGATTGTTCCTAAATCTCAGCTCTCGTCTTTTTCTCGATCTCGATAATTTGAATTAAATAGCATCCCGTTCTCGTCTCGAATTCAAGTTGACCTCACGCACCCCTAACAGGGTTTTGAATAGCTAAGGCGGGGGGCATAATAAACCAAAGATAAACGTGTAAGGAATCACCGCAACAAAGATTCCACCCCATACTCAAGCTAATCAATAACCTCGACACCAATATGTCTGCATGCACTAATTCTTAAATTCTGACAAAATATTTGCAGCTTTTAATATTATTTTTATGACTGTTTCTAGTTAACTACATGATACGAGTAAAGTGTATTCCATTTGGACTTGATAAACATAAAAACCATTTACTTTACAGAAGTAAAACGAACTTACCAATAAAGCTCCTCGGTGGACCACAAGTGAATACCACTTCTTCTTCCTCAGGGGTTTCCGTTTCATTTTTCTGTAACATAATTAACTTATTTAGTATTCATTTTTGTTTTAGTATTAACCCTAGAAGCGGCAGACAACACACTGCGTGTCGTTTCAGATTCCCGCAACTGTACAATTGTCCCGTTTTAGACAACACAACTTGTATCGAATATTTCACCCACTAAAAAAATCATCCAATCTCAACGTTTATTTACTTGTGTAATCACCGTTTGGAAATTTTACTTTTCTAAACGGGTGACGCGAGTGACAAAACTCGGAGAAATGCAGTGTTGAAAGACCGAGTTTGTAACTTTCCTCACCAACCCCTTAGGAAATACCCGCTTTTACCCAGCAATAAGTATGTAATCCTCGCAAAAGCTTAAATACTAGAAAACTAGGTAATTATCCGGAAGTTAGCACGTAACTCTTATTATAAAGGCAAAACTTCCAAAAAATAAAATTTAATAAAAATATAAAACAAATTACTAGAAAATTGAGTTGGTAAATACAACCTTTGGTAAAAAAAAAGTAATTTAACCATACTCAATCAGTTATTAAATATACCTATTAGTATAATATAATATTATATTTTTGTAAAATATTAAATAAAAAATGTTAAAGACAAAATTAAATAATATTGTAAAAATACAGGTTAAATTTAAACCTACTCAAACGCAAGATTTGAATTACATGCCATTGTTGGTATGTTAGCACTGGCACTTCCTGTTTTGTCATCTGTTCCAGGTGTGGTTAGTCAACATAAAGCGTTTCACGAAGGAGTATCGCACTGCGCTTATCAAAACGCATTATAAGTAAGGGGAATGTTATGCCGAAACCGTTGGAAAACTTTGTGGAAATTTCAGTCGACGAAATTCACCTAATCAGTCAACAGTTAAGAGACTGATTAAAAAATTCGAGGAAACATGTTCGATTTTGGCTATTAAACCCTCAGGACGTCCCCATGATGGCCGGTCTTTCGAGAACATTGCTGTCGTGAGAGAAAGTGTCACTGAGATCAATTCGCCATCGCTCTCAAAATTTGCGCATCCCGAGAAGCACAATGCAGCGAATTCTCAAAACAGATTAGTATATACACGGCTACAAGATTAAGACACAACAATCTTAAGACAGCGGACCATTTGAAGAACCAAGAATTTGTCGATTAGATTTTAGAAAGGCAAAAACGTGGACCCCGATTTTCCTATGAAAATCACCTTCTGCGATGAGGCACACTTTCAACTCGATGGCTACGTCAACAAACAACATTTTGAATTTAATGCGCTAAAAACCCTCGGCTCATTGTTCAGAAACAGTTGTACCCACAACGAGTCACTGTCTGGTGCGGTTTTTGGACTGGTGGAGTGATTGGACCGTACTTTTTCGAAGACGATGCCGGAAATGCATTAACAGTAAATGGCGAATGTTATCGCAACATTTAACAGATTTTTTATGACCTCAATTGAACAATATGAATCTAGCAAACATTTGGTTCCAGCAGGATGGCGCCACCTGTCATGCTGCAAACAAAACAACTGATTTGTTGCGAGAAAAATTTCCTGACCATCACATCTCGCGCAACGGCGACCAGAATTGGGTACCGAGATCCTGTGATTTGATACCATGTGACTTCTTCCTATGGGAATTTCTGAAATCTCGTGTCTACGTCAACAAACCAGAATCAATTCCTGAACTCAAGAGAGCCATCCGAGGCATCATTGGTGAATTTGAACCCTCAACGGTGAAAATTCGGGGGTACACTACCAGCCGTAAAACAGCTGATTCGGGTCAAAAGCTTAGCGACATATGATTGTTCAATACATTTACATTCATTACCATAGCAAATTTAGAATCAGTTTATTATTAATCACACTAGCCTTTTTAGGTCAGGTTAACAAAATAAACGCAAACGAAAAAGACTTACGGTATTATAATTCAAACATCTGTTATTACATATTATAAATAAAAAACTTATTTGGATCAATAACTAAGCACAATTTTAAGTTAAGCATATATTGAACCAAAAGATGTTTTTTGAACATTTATTACCAAAGCAACCAACTAGGCAAATTTAGAATCTGGTAATAATTATTCTTCACAACAGTTTTTTTAGTTTAGGTAAAAGCAAACACGAAAAAAGCCTACTGTATTATAATTTGAACACCTGGTGTTACATATTGTATTGTTTCTTTTCGTTGGAGTCTTAATCAAAATTTGTTTGAAATGTCGACTATTGATTATTTAAATATAAATGGTGTAATTGTTACGCATGCCGTAGTTCCAATTATTGAGGATGGTGTGTGTCTATCTCGATCTCTGTCTTACATTGTGTAGAGGCCACAACACCTTACCAGGCCTGCAGAATATGTCCGAACGCCCGAACGAGGTTCGGGGGAAATTGGGACTGAGCTGGGGAAATTTTGGCCAGGGAAAAATCCACCAAAAATAAGGAAAATATAATTATTTTGGGGAAAAATAGATAAGAAATGAATGGGTACAAAGGTCAGCTTAATCGGTTTGTATGATACATATACAAACACACCAAAACACACACACACACAAAGTGTGTTGTCTGCTCTCTGTTGCAAGTAGGACAGGGTTCCTATTTAGTTTTCACCGCACAAAATATCGTACGGTGGAACCGCGGTACGACATTAATCTTCACCGCACAAAAATCAGTCTTTATCAGTAAAATGCGTACAATGTGAATGTGCGTACTCATTTATTACTTCGGCTTGCATTAAAATGCCGAAGTATTGAAATTATTCCACGATTTTTTCCTGTACACACGGTATAAGCACTCACAGACGTCGTAGAAAACTTCTGTTGGTACCAAAATCTTCGTAATTTTATTGCGGAGAGTTGAAAAGATTTTGAGCTTTCTAGCATGAGGCGTAGCGCGTTAAGGTCACATTTTTTTGTCAACATTTTGAAAATATTGGGTCAAAATTATGAAAATACAGTGTGGGGCTATCGTTTTATATGTTTTTGGGGACAAAACAACGATTTTACGAGTTAAAAAGTCGTAGCGTGTCGAAGTCACGTTTTTGGATCAACATTTTGAAAATTCAGTGTGGCGTATAGTTTTATATGTTTTTGTGTACGGGAAACCCGATTTTTGACATTTAAAAAGTCGTAGTGCGTCGGGGTCTCGTTTTTGGTTCAAAATTTTTGAAAGTACAGTGTGGGGTAACGTTTTACATGTTTTTGGGTACGGGAAAACCGACAGTTACAAAGTCGTAGCGCATCGGGATTGCGTTTTTGGATCAACATTTTGAAAATTCAGTATGGGGTATAGTTTTATATGTTTTTGGGTACGGGACACCCGATTTTTGACATTTAAAAGTCGTAGCGCGTCGGGATCACGTTTTTGAATCAAAATTCAGTATGTGGTATTATTATATATGTTTTTGGGTACGGAAAAACCGATGTTGACAGTTAAAAAGTCGTAGCGTGTCGGGATCACTTATTTTTTAACTAAATGTAACAAATGAAAAGTAATTGTTAAGTTTTATTTTCTTTCAATTCGTGTGATCTGTCCGGACGATTTTCAGTAGTGACTGTGATTCAGTAGGTAATTCGGTAATTGAATTGGAACTAATTAAACATAACATTTACTTTGTTTTTACCACTTAAGTATTAGGCCCGTGTTACACTGTTAAATATTTTATAAAATATGTAAAATATTTAAAAGATTTGAAAAGTGATTCTCTTTTATAAAACATTTTGGACTTGTACTAAAAGGTAAAAATGTATCTAACGTTTTATAAAAGGTAAAATGCCAACCTCTTAAATTTTACAAAAGAAATATATTATAAAAGATGGCCCATTACACTATCAAAGATCTTTTTCAAAGAACTTTTATAAAACATATTTTATAAAATATTTTACAGTGTAATACGGGCCTTAGGGCTACTTTTAAACATAATAAAATAGCAATAATCAAGTTGTATTTTTTGTTTTAAATCTTTTGGGACCATCTGAAGATATTTCACTGTAGATATTTAATTTCACCTTAGTTAATTAAGTAAAAATAATGCTATTATTTTTTTTTTTGAAGATTTATATTGGAATTTATAATGAATATCATAAAAATTATTAAAACATAAGGTCAATAAATAGGTATGTTGAAATAGATAAACAAACTGTGTTAATGTCTTTCGCATCTGTAGCGAATACCGATCAATTTTGGGGAAATTTTTAGTGAAAAAAAGTGTGTTCTGGGGAAATTTTGTGTGCTAAAACATTTTCTGCACCCCTGCACCTTACCCCGATCCAAGTGCATCTGTCCTAATCAATTATCATTTCTGTATAATCTTAAAATATAAAAGTACCCAATAATCTGTTTGTATTTACTTTGCGGGGGTTGGTGAGCGAAGCAAGCAGGGGTTTAAAAATGTACCTTTTATCAAACTACAAAACAATAAGAAAATGTCTACTTACATAAACTACATCAAGAAGTGCCAAAGGATCTCGATCGTTCACTGCAGCTCCGGTCCTAAACACACAACCACACTGTAGTTCACAATCTATAATCCATAATATTAAATCTATTACAGATAGAAACCTTTCTAATGCCAATGGTCAATGCGATTGGCCTATTATATTTTTGTGTTCATAGTTCCAGATAGCGTTCTTTTAATTCATTCAACGATCTTTAAATCAATTTATGAGTCAAAATGTAAATAAATAAATTAATCTTTGGTAAATAAGCAAAGTACTTTCGATTTAATAAGCACACACAAGGAATTTTTGTTTAGTATTCTATTTATCTGTACACACACACAGGCTGGCCACCAGATCATAAAAAAATAAATTTCTTGATTTTTTGGGACTTGTAGGACACTTCAATTAGAAATTTGGTAACCTTATTTTCAAACAAATCGAAATATACAGTCGAACTTCGTTTTAACGGCCTTGGCTAATGCTTCAACATGGCGTAATTATTTTCTAGGGCCGGTCAAATTGTTTTATCTTTTACGCTATTATAAACACCTGTTTTAGCGTCAATAGATATTGTAACCACTCGGTTGTAACATCGTAAATCTACAAAATATTTTACTTTAATTTCGTTAAACATTTTAATGTTTAGTAAATGTATCATACTGTAGTAAACGTCACCTATTACGGTGCGATGCCACTGAACAAATAAATGTACTGTCAGCTGTGTGTAACTAAACCCACGACCTAGCTAGGAAAGTGTTAGGACGAGACAAAAGCGCTGACTAAACCACTCAATCGTACAGCATGGTGGGACATAGTGTTTTGCCTCCACATTCACAGTAATGTTGACACTTTAAAATTGTTACTTGTAATACAATTACGTTAATGTAATGTAATTTTAGTGTTTTTAAATTACAGTAATGCTACAGTTTGTTAATACACGGTACAGTAGAACTCCTCTTAACCGGTCTCGGATCAACCGGCCTATCCCATGGAACCAGAGTTTTTTTTCTCTTACAGATTATACTACTGTAACTGACCGAAGACTCAAACATTGATTGTTTGACGGACATTTCTTGGAAAATAAAGCAGGGAGACGCAACTATTAGTGTGTAATGTGTTAGTGTTGTGGTAGGCAGAACAGGGGAGGGGGAGTGCGAGTTTGATTCTCCTCTTGCTTCCGCGGCAACTGTATTTTTTCCTAGAAGCAATTGACAAAGCGGCATCCTTTGTTTCTTTTTCTTCGTCTGTTGCTTTTTCGGAACCTTTACTGAATTTCGTGGAAGCAAAATATGTAATGTTTGTAACATATTGAGTAATATATACAGTAAATAATATGTAAATTCAGTTTTCAAAGTTTATTTAAGTTTAAAATGTTTAATTTGTTGGTGTTCGTTTATGTATGAATTAACATACAATACAATGAGTTGCAATAACGTCTTATTTGCTTGTTTATTTATGAAATATGTAGGTTAACCTCGGATCAATTGGCCAAACAGGTAACCGGCCAGGTTCTCAGTCCCGACCAGACCGGTTAAGAGGGGTCTCTACTGTACGTGTATTTAAATGTTTCACCTAATTATTTACTCATTAAAACTGTACACATTAACCAATGTTACCTAATTTACAATTGTAGGGGACCTCAGCTCCAACTAGCTTGAATTACCCCAGGACCCTACTGTACATTAAAAGAAAAGTATAGTTTTTCTTTTTAATAAACGTCATGAATAACTTTTCCAATAATGGTAATATAGTATAGTTGTTTCTCATTTCACTCAAGCTAACAAAAATATGATTTCCTGTTGATACATCTTTTATAACGTCACTCGGACGTAGCATCAACGTTCGGTCCCTCTGTTGACGCTATAGCTGAGTTTAACTGTATATAATCTTTAACCAAGGATAAATAAATAAGAAATGATTTGAACGCAGAAAACAAGTCATTAAATAAATATGAACTAGGACAGTTCATGAAACTGAACTAATAATCCGGATCCATGTTTCAAAAGATTCGTTTCTCCTACTTCAGGTACTCGAAAGGTTTATTACGATTTATTATACATATTGATCAAACGAACGGCTCTTCCAAGTGAACTAGATGAATTGAACTGAAACTTTAAAAAGATTTGAACTTTTAATCTGATTTGACACACGTTTTATACGCGATGATTCGTACGATACAGTACTAACTGAGACCTTAGACAACAAATCGTGATTTTTTAAGGACTGTTAGACCCTGCAATGTTATCCCGTTACACTTATGCCAGCGCTTCTTCCAATTCCCGAAACACTTCTGGAACCCGATCTTTGGGATAGTGGTTAGCTCTCTCAGCGATGCGCTTTTTTATCTCATCTAAGCTTTTTTGCAAAACAACATCCATTTAAGGTTCTCTTTATCTTCAGGAACAGAAACAAGTCACTCGGAGCCAATCATATTAGGAAAGATGAGCTATTGCAGT
>JAGFPH010001749.1:213927-230354 GCA_018207615.1 Philaenus spumarius
AATGCACAGCGTTGTTTGACCACGGCTATAGCTAATGGTTACTCTATGCTTTAGCATTGTCAGCTGTTTATGTTTTGTGTGTTTTAGATTCTAAACCCAGAAATTATTTTGGCGTAATTTTACTATTCGACCCTAGACTAATATTTTTGCAGACGACGTTGTTTTACATTCTACTGTTAAATTTTAAATACAGGTAAACATACTGTGACTAAATGTCATAGGTTAGAACCTTTTAGGTTTTTTTTTATTATTCTTGCATTTCTGTTGCCATAGGTTAAGCCTAAGTTCGAATAGTAAACTTGTGCCATTATTTTATATTTTCAGAAAAAGTACAGGAGGCCGACAAACATTTGATTACCAAAAATTATATGATCCTATTTAGGCCTACATAAAATTTTTTTTTATATAAGCCTAATAAAATACTAGAAATAAATATATGCAAATATGCCCAACTAAATCACAGCAAAATGAGGTTTTTTATGATTCTTGGTAAAAAAAATGAAAAATTGGTTATAAAAAATCAATGTTATAATTACAGTTCACAGCAAGGAAAACTAAAAAAAATCTGGAAATTGGTTGACCGTGCAGGCCAACCCTAGAACTTCCCGCAACGCTTAAAAATGAGTTTATTTGTTAAAATACCAAAAAACGAAAATTTGTTAATTTTTAAACAACGATAACTTTTGAATGCGTTGTTCGATTTTCATTTTCAAAAAGCATTCTACGCAGTTTTTAAAGCACAAAAAGAAAATGTACAGGTTTATATTGATTGGTTGAGAAATCTGGAAGATATGTTAAAAAATACCAAAAAACTAAAATTTGTGATTTTTTAAACAACGATAACTTTTGAATGCGTCGTCCGATTTTCATTTTCAAAAAAGCAGTCGACGCAGTTTTTTAAGCACAAAAAATGTATACATGGTTTTATTATGATTTTTTCGCACGCTTTAAAGTTATTTTTAAAAAACATAAAAATTCCAAAAAAATTTAGGTTATTTTTTTAAATTTCTTCGGATTGGCTTGATGGATTAACTCTCAAATCTAATCAGATCTAAGTTTTGATACACCCTTTCGAATGACATGTCGTAGAATTCAATCGGTTGATTCTTTTATGAGAAACTGTACGACAAAAATTTATTTACACACATACATCCACACCCCCCCACAGACACACACACAAGGTCGGACATCTCGGCGGGAATAGTCAGAATGGCTTCCTGGGACCTCAAAACGTGGAGATTTAATGAAAACTCGACTTTTGAAAATCGGACTGAAATCAATAACTTCCCTTTATTGGTAGCGGGGAAGTTAAAAAACAAAAATGTAAAATAAATAAATAAATTTAAATTAAGTAAATAAATAAATGTAAATAAATTTAATGTAAATGCAAATGTAAAAACAAAAAATTACAAGGAATACAAATTATATAGTTAGGCTACGCCTAACTAAGTTAAATCTAATCCAAATAACATTTTTAGAATAATAATAACAATACACTAATTCTCACACACATACGTTTAATGACCAAAAGCGTTTCAACGACAAAGTCATCATCCTCAGTGATACATGAGCTAAAACTAAAAACTTATAACTAGTTTAGCCTAGGACTAAGCTAGATATTTATACCCCTCTATAAGAGTGGGCATGGTCTTAGTGTATAAACAACCAATAGGCTAGGGTTATAGTAACAACAGAAAGTGAATAGGAGAGAGAGAGAGGGTAATATTACAGAATGGTGTTGGATACATATGTAACAGTTATAGGCTATTATAAAATAATAAATCTAAGCAAACTATATTATGAAGCAATATTAATAATGATAAAAGTAATTTAGCAAATAGATTTATCTTGGTAAACTAGCAAAAAAAAAAAAAAATATATATATATATATATTATTATATATAATAACATTAAATAACAAAAAAAGTAAATATATATTAAATAACAGCAAAATAAAATAACTTTCTAAGTTAAAAGTAACGGCCATGTGAAATTAAGTTATATGACTATATAATAATATGTATATACTAATAATTTGAATAAACAAATAAAAGAGCACTGTGGCGACAAAATCAAACTGATTTAAATAAACTACAAAACAAGGAACAAAAACAATAACTAAACAAATAAAATGTAAGTTATGTTTAATACGTTACCCTTATGTACATTTTGATGACATGGTCATCCTCACCCCCCCCCCTCATGGACTTTAGTAGTGTTAAAACCCTCTGAGGATGATGACCATGTCATCGAAATGTACATAAGGGTACAGATAGTGCCAGGTAGCATGAATCGTCACTTGAGCATGCGCTGTAACGTCTTATCCTCTCCTACTCGACTGTGAATCTTCAGTACAGTCACTACCAGAAAGTGTTGATATACAATCTACATAGCAGACATGAATTAGGCAGGGCAGGCGGATCTGACTGTACTACGCCGCGAGAGGGGAAATGTGGTGGGAGCCAGCGTAGGAGACTTGCACACCACTTCGCGCTCCATCCTAATTGGCGCTATTTGTAACGTATTAACATAACTTACAATTTAGTTGTTTAGTTATTGTTTTGTGGTTCAGGGTTTTTATTTAAATCAGTGTAATAATTTGAAATATAATAATTTACAACTATTACAAAATAAGGAGAACACTAACAATGTCACATAATTAGCATACACTGGTTACATGAATTAAATAAGGACAACGGTATATGCAAAACAATAATAGAACAGCAATAGTGAATCTAATTATAGGGCTAATTTTCTCTGATAGGTATTAAATTGTATATACCTAGAATTCTTCATCATCCGTTTTAATTTAATTTGGTCATGAAACAAATTTAAAAAAGCCACAATAAACAATTCTGTAGTTATGTTCATCAATGAAAAGCACCTTCTTTGACATACATCTTTAACGTAGTGTAATACAAGTCCAAAATGTTTTATAAAAGAACCACTTTTCAAATCTTTTATAATAGATGGACACCATCTTTTATAAAACATATTTTACAGTGTAATACGGGCCTAAATAAAGTTATAAGGTGTAAAAGAACTATTTTTAAAGACTCTGGAAAAAGTAGGAACTCAACTATAATCAAACTGGCAAATGTATACTTTAGGCCTGTTATATACTTGTGCAACTACACGGAGTGCTATCACGTTATTATCACTTCTTTTGAAAATCAAAAATAGGCTTCTAAGTCCATTTATTTTATTTTTTATGTCTTGAACTGTACAACCAAGGTTTCACGATGTTTATAGAATCTGCAATTTTTTTATAAAGTTATTGTATTTTGTTTCTATTTTTATAGAAATATTGAATTTGTCGCCACAGTGCTGTTTAACCTTTGTAGGCCTAAATCTATTTTTATACTCTGCATGTTTTGGGTTGTACAAATTTTCAAGTAGGCCTAATTCATATTCGGAAATTAACAGCTTTGTTGAATTTACAGTCCAAGTGAACTTTGTAGCCATTTTGTTATTTAGCTCAATAACCTCAAATTCAGTACCTCATTAATTTAACTTTTATAAAAGGTAATGCCAACCTGTTAAATTTTATAAAAGAAATATATTATAAAAGATTTTTAAAATTCACTATCAAAGATCTTTGTCAAAGAACTTTTATAAAACATATATTTTATAAAATATTTTACAATGTAATACGGGCCTTAGGAAAGAGAGTGTAGTGCTGAAAACCTAAGCACATTGCAGCTGATTGAATCTTGAGTTGTGATAGTAATAAGTTAGGTTTTTTTTTTAAATAACAATAGAATTGCGTTAGGCATCCAGGTTATTTTTTCTTTTTTATGACGTGTTTTAGTAATTTTATTAACTGTAAATATATACAAATTTTATCTTTAGGTTAGTGATATTTTTATGCTTTTTGCAATTTATATTACATTGATTTTATATACCATAATTGAAAATTATGATTACAATCTTTTTGCTGATGATTATTTTCTTGCTAGCCTAATAGGTTGGGTTATAAATTTTACAAAAAATCTGTATATTTGCAGTTTTGTAAACTCATTATACAAATGATCCAATGATACACATACATAAGTCACGGCTACAGTAGGCCTACTTTCCAAGTTGTAAAGCTTTACACGTCTCCAGGCCTATAATTTAGGCTATGTAGGCCTAATAAATATATTTAAATAGTAAATACAATAAAAATAACCTCAACCTAAACATGAAGTTTGTATATTTCCGAAGTTAAGTAACGCACTAAACAAACAGACCAATATTACTGCGAGTGACGTCTTATACGTCAAGGCATTTATTAATTTGTAAAGCTACACATGTATCACAAAATTTATATGCAAGTGGCTTTGTCCTGACTGAATTAATGAATGCCTGACACAGTGGTGGCACCAGCCTTAAGTTTGGGGGGGGGGGGGTCACCGGCGGGTGTTTTTTTTTTTTTCTCGTAGGGGGGGGGGGGGGATTTATTGCTAGTGCAAATTTATTTATAGTATCTAATTACAGGTCAACAAACTAATAACCTAAAATCTAAGCTTTAGCTTTAAACGACATCTAAATACTTGTCCAGTTTTTAACTGACCCATTTCAGGTATAAATGAATAGAAACTGAAACAATGCACATTTTATCAATGGTTTAATATGTAATAGGAAATACTATTCATATGAATTACAAGACAAATTCCAACCTCGTCTTTAAGCTCTTAGCAAACCTGTTAATCACGGCAATCACATCCGCATCTATGTCTCTATGAATATTTAATAGAGCTAGACCCACAAGTCGTTCCTCTCCCAAATTGTACCGTATTCGATTTGCGAATATAAAATTATAGCTCCCCAAAATTATTGAATGATTATTTATCTATGAAAACTTATTTAGTACAAAAAGGCTTGTCAAAAACATTAATTATTTAAGATTTTATGGGGGGTCATGACCCCCCTTGACACCCCCCCCCCCCCCTGGGACCGCGATTGGCCTGACATATAATCGACGTAGAGCAATTACTATTTTAACCCTAGAACACTAGCGTACTGTTGTAGTCTGTTATTACTAGAGCCACGTAAATTTTACGTGTTCTTGTGGTTTTTTTTTTAACTGTACTATTTAAAGTAATTAGGTGTTTATAAAACCTTTAACATGTATTTATAACATGTACTTGTTGAAAATTATATAAATAATATTATATTTTAATTTTGTTATAAATAAAACAAAGAGATTATTATTTAAAAAAATTTAAATGGATGTAAAATATAATTAAATTGAAAGTATATATTATTATTATATATATATATATATTAGTCGTTATACTCTATTTTATTATGTGTTATATCTAACTATGTGATTTAGAATTTGCATAAATGCTACTATTTAAATAAAACATTTTGAATAGAAACGGTGTTGTATTTTTCAAATTATGCTGGATACAAAATTAACAAAATGAAATCAAGAGTTTTCAATCCCCTGGTAAATGTTCTAACACTCAGGGCATTTATGTTGTTGGTGCTCTCGACATATTGCTTTACCGCATCCACAGTATGTTGTCGTCATTCTTTTTTTCTTCCAATCGCAGAACTTGCAGTAGGTTCGTGGACCTTGCTGGTCAACTCCCTCTACTCTTTGCTTTGGTAATGCCAGAACCTTTTCAATACTGCGTTTCAAGTCATTAGCCATGTTAGGTTGAGCAAACCTCACCAGTTGACACCTGCGAGTCAGCTGTTCATGAAGCTGTATCATGAAATGGTGACGTGATAGTGCTTTAGCAGTATTACCACTTTTCTGATAGAAGTTATGTACATATATAACATAAGCATTGATGGCTGCGATGTTGATCATGTTATAAAAATAACAAAGAGGCCATCGTTTCGTCTTCCTCCCACAGTTTGCGCTGTTGCACATTTGATCGAAAGAATCGACCCCACCTGAAAATAATGAAAATAATTATTATTCTAGCAATACAATATATCAAATAAAACAAAACTATATATCTCTGTGGAATAAAACTGAAAACAGTTCCAAGTATAATGGTCAGCAAAACTAAAAAAAAACAAATAGACTTTTTAGAGTCCAGATTTTAAAAATTAAATATCTTACCTTTTGTGGCGTTGTAAGTCATGATCATTTCCGGTTTCTTAGTGTTGGCATTCATTGATGCGTCCTGGTGCATTGTCGATATCAAGCTGACGACCTTGTTCTTTTTTGTCTTGTACGACACTGCAGTAAGGTCTTCATGAAAAAGAAACATGCTGCTCCCAACTCCACGATCTTTGTACTTAGTATCCTTGAATTCTGGAGGAAGTTCTCTTTTGTTTTTCTTTATGGTTCCTAGAGTTGTAAGATTACATTCTTTCAGTAGGTGCTGTGACAATGGAACACTCATAAACCAATTGTCCATCGTGATGTTTCGATTGCTTCCAGAAACAGTTCCAGCAACAAGTTTTTCTACAAAAACATCAGCAATTGGCTTTTTCGTCTTGATGGATTGTTTCCCCAAGTATGGAATGGCATTTACCAGATATTTGGTGCCGTTGTCACAAAGCATGATAATTTTGATTCCATACCGGTTTGGTTTGCTGGGAATATACATTCTGAAGGGACACTTCCCTCTAAATCCTACCAATTGTTCGTCAATGGTAAGATACGAACTTGGTTTGTAATTCATTTTACAGTTTTCAATCATTATCTCCCAAATTTCTGAGATGGCTGCCAACTTGGTTTCTTTTTTTCGTTCCTCCCTGGTGTTTTTATCATCGAACCTCAAACATGCCAGAAGGAAAGTAAATCGTCGCTCAGACATCGTTGCATGATATCTGTCACCAGATAAAGTGGTGTCAAACATTGTTCTTGTTGGTAAGTGATTGTCTTTGAGGATTGCAGACAACAATAGCAATCCTAAAAGAGCGTCAAGTTCATCTTGGTCCACATCTTTCATTGTCCCATCGTTGCATTTTGTGTATGCTCTTCTCTTTAGTTCAATTTCTTCGTTTGTATGTACAATAATTTTTTGCAACAGATCTTCAGTAAAGAATGTTTTGAAACATTCAATAGGCGTGGATGCATTTCTTGCGTTAGCAGTAGGCCCTGGCCTAATATGTACAACATTTCTAGCTGGCGTTTTTCCTTTGTTAATGGGTTCAATATTGGTGCTCCACACAAAATCTTCTTTTCCTGTCAGTGTGTCCTTCCCTATTAAGATATCAGTATCAGGAACAATTAATTTTCCTGCTTCGGTATCATCACTGATTTTTTTCTTTTTACCTTTAGGCTTATTTACATTGTTTGGATTATTTACATTATTTACATCGTTTGGATTATTTACATTATTTACAACCTTCTTCTGTACCTTTTGCTTCTTCTTAGGTTGTTCATTCTGTTCATTGCATTCAATAATTTTGATAGGTCTAGCAATTCTCCTGTCCTCGTCTTCACCCTCGTCTTCTTCACTAGACAATTCATCACCAGGAAAATATTCCGGATCTAAATCACTGTCATACTCATCACTTTGAGGCTCTTCATATTCCAGTTCATCTTCATCACTTATATTGCCCTCACTAAGCTCGTCATCCAACGTTTTATCTATAAGATCGTGTGATAGCGCTCTTTTTTCACTCATTGTGTCTGCAAAAAAAAGAAGGTTACTAGAACTGAGAAGTAATTTTTATGTTACAAATTAGTTTAGTAAATAAAAGCACATTGCTTTTGAGCAAATAATTTGTAACATAAAAAAGTTCTATTGTACTAACTGTCCGGTAAAAAAAAATACATTTTATAAAATGTAAAACAGTGCCTATAATAAAAGGTATAATAATTAATTTTAGAACATTTATCAATAGCACTACGTAATTATAACGTGTAATCCACCACCATGTAACACTAGAGATACGTAACATTTACGTATAGAATATTACATGTATTACTAGAGCCACGTAAAAAATACGTGTGAGAAAAAAGAATAAACTTACCAGCCAGACAAACGAGCACAGATCTATGTAACAACAACGCCGTCTCAAGGGCGACTGACGGAGTGAAGCACTGCTGGAAGACGGAGCGCCTTGAGCGGAGGTAGTGGGGGCAAACTCACAAAATGGCGACGGCACACGTAAAAATTACGGACGCTAGTGTTCTAGGGTTAAGATAAAAAATACAAAAATTTTAAAGCGTATTCTTGTGATGTCATAGACGCACAATAAGAAAGGATTTTACAAAATTGTATTACCATAGCAACCAACTTGACAATTTTAGAATCAGTTTATTACCTATTTTCACAATCAACATCTTTTTTAGGTTAGGTCAACAAAAAAAAACCAAACGCAAACAAAACTCAATGAAAAAGGTTTACTAATTTGGCTAGCAGCAGATTTGGAATGGACACAATTTTAGGTTGTGCTGAAACAAGACATGTTTATTGAAAATGTTTACATTATCATACCATAGCAACCAACTTGCCAAATTTAGTATCAGTTATTCTTCATGACTAACAGTTTGTTTGGATTAAAAACGAAACTCAACGAAAAATGCTTACTATATTGTACGTTAAACATCTGGTGTTACATATATTAGGCCTATATTTTTCCTTTAGTTGGCATCTGGTGTTACATATTATATTGTTTCCTTTAGCTGGCCTTGACCATATCAAAATTTGCTTGAAATCTTGATTATTTAAATATGAATGGTGAAATTGCAACACATCATGCCTTAATTTAAATTATTGGGGATGATGCCTGTCTATTTTGATCTCTGTCTTTTACATGTTCATAGATCACCACTAAGAGCCCCTAGGATATTATATATAGCTTAGGCCTATACCATATTGGAAACAACAAAAAATAATCATCAATCTAAACATAAAATTTGTGTATTTAAATTAATCTTTCTATTAAACACATCATAAGCAAAATAAATTTAAAAAATCGTTAACATTCCCAGCATGAATCCACAATTAACATTCAATCAGTTGGGCTACAATGTACTTACGCTGGAAGCACGAGTTTCTTCCTTAAAAGTCATCTGAAAAGATATCGGCTGGGAGATAGAGATAACAGCCTTAATTTTGCAGCTCCGTTACAACTGCAGTTACATGAAGCGGTTGCGGCGCAACTGTTATATATATATGAAACTGTTGCCTTCTGGCTGTAGCGTTTAACCAATAACACCTTATTGAAACATACCGGTACTCAGAGTTTGTTTTGATATGCTAAAGCTATATTGGTTAATATCTCATTGCTAGAACCAAAAATGCTGTTTTATAGGTTGTTAAACTAACATATTTAAAAATAAAAAACTCTAGGCTATAAAAATGGTATTTTTATTGTTGACAAAACTAAACTAAGTCAAATATATGTTTAAAATAACAAAAGTGAGACAAAAATAAAAGAAATTACTACTTTTATTCTTTAAATCTTGTTTTATTAGTTTATTCAACATTATAAATATATAATGTAGGGCCTATTTTAAATTTAAAACAAAGTAGGCCTAGTCCCAGTAGTTTATTTCAAATAAAGACATGATTTCCCAGTTGTTTTTTGTTTTATGTTCATATGTATATATATACTTTACAATACTATACAATATAAATGCAGCCCTATATTATAGGCCTAATTGCATCTATTTCATGTCATATATTATATAAATAAGCGACATGAAATGTATACAATAACTAGGCCTACGGCGCAAGTTTACTATTCGACCCTAGGATAACCTATGGCAACAGAAATGCAAGAATAATAAAAAAAAAAAACTAAAATGTTCTAACCTAGGCCTATAGTATTTAGTCACAGTATATTTGCCTGTATTCAACATTTAACAGTAGAATATAAACAACGTCGTTGTCTGCAAAAATATTATTATTAGGGTCGAATAGTAAACTTATACGCCAGGCCTACTAATATAAGGACGCAACACGAACACCCCTACAAGTTGAGAACCATAGTTCTTGGATTTCATAAAATGTTGCTGAGCGTAGACATTATCCTGCAACGTCCGCAACTGCCAGTTTTCGACAACCGTTGCGATATGAAACAGTTGCCATTTTACAATGGTTGCAATAACACTGTTGCGCTATATAACGCCCACCCCATGACATTCCTGCCAGTTATTTAAAATTGATTAATAGGCTATGTAGGTAGGCTATTATGTAAATACATGAATGATAATTAGGTAACTGTTTGCAATCTACTGACAATATTAATAAGAGAGGATGCACGGGTCACTAAGTATCAAATATATTAAAAATATGAATCAATCAAAATGGCAGGAAGGAGATCGATAGTGAAGGGGTGAGGTTTGGTTTACTACACTTATTGTAGACTAGAGTGGGACCAGAGATAATACCTAGAGTGGGACTAACCCTAGCACACATTTAAGTTAAAGGCATTGCATATTTTTTATATCAATTAGCCTACTTAATGTTTACCACTTACCCTACTTTCAAATTTTAAAGAAGGAAACCTTATCAAACTAACACAAACAACTACTATATTTATTTATTTATTATTTATATTAATAACTTACTTTACTATTTAGGCCTACTAAAAAGAAAAAGTAAAAATGTTGCCAACTTAACAATTAATTATTGACAAACTTAAACTTCACTCAATTGCCGGCGCCGGGCCATCATACCCAAGGTCTCTAGATAGAAAAGGTTACCTCATAGTCACGTAAACAAATTCAAACCCCTCGACCCGTTCCCTGTCCAGTGACTTCATTATAGTATAAAAACTCCGCGCTACCATGAAAGATGTATGTTTCGTCGTACAAATCACCTCATTTTAAAAAAAAATAGATGTATTAAACTATTTTTGGGGTTGCAGTTTTTTAAAATGATACTTAAGTTACACATTTCAACATTATTTGTAATTGTAAGAATATATCTTAACCTTTTCAAAAACATTATGTTTATGTCATTAATTTGCAATTTACAATAATTACAAAAGTATAATCATACAAATTTTAATTTATATTTTTACTGACTAAAATTTAAAATAAAAACCTATCTTGGTAATACATTTTAAATCATATAGGTAACTAAAAAGCAGTCATTAAAATTGTATTTAATACTAGGGGACACCCCTGCGTGCTCCGCACGCCAACCCCGTTGGAACCTTCTATAAACACAACCATGTTATGATTTCTTTATAATAAAGGTGTATGATGAATAATAACCCCAAAGCTAAAATGGTAAATAATGTTAAATGTTCACATCAAATTATTTCGTATATTTTATAACAGCAGTTATAATAAAGGTTAAAAGAACCATTAAGGCTCAGATCTACACTTTAATAAAATAACCTAACCTAAAATCTAGAAATACAAAGTTTGAAATTAGCTGCTGTAAATGGAAATATTAAAGCAAACAGCTGTTAACTGTTATTTTATTCAATTGGTAGCCATAGTAATAAATGTTAATACATGTGTTAATTTATTAGTCTAAGCCTAACCTAAGATTTTTTTCCGACTACATGTACAAATATTAAAATAAAAAAATGTTTTTATCGAAATAAATTATAGCCTATGTTACTCAGGGATAGTGTAGCTTTTTATTAGTAAAACTATTTTTTCAATCGGTTCAGTACTTTCAGAGATTACCCCCTACATACAAACAAACAAACAAACAAACTTTACCTCTTTATAATATTAGTATAGATATCTTTGCCTTAGCAAAAAGGAACCCGGAATTTAATAATAAAATTGTATAAGCATAATCTGAACGGTATTGCTAAATACTTAATTGATCTTTTGATAATAATAGTTATAATAATAGGTTATAACAATAGTATATAAGTATATACCAGTATGCAATACTTCATTAAACTGGAATCCGTCAGATAGTTGTATTAATTATTTAGGAGTATAATCTTAACCCTCAAAGTGGCAGACTGCAGTTTTGACTGCAGTCTCTCAGGGGCAACGCAACCCGCACGAACCTTTGCGAGAATTTGCACAATCGATCATTATATCCACTTAAAATGATTTAATCGTAATAAAACCGGTACCGTTGGAAAGGTAATGAATTAAACTATAATTTTTGTATTTACAACGTTTTTGTAGAAAACATATTTACATACGTAATCACTGTTTCAAAATTGTAGTACCTAAATCACCTATGATTCACGCGTCAATGAACGCCGTATACTGTCAAGACTTTGCCTCATTTTCAACGGTCTGTAATTCCTCACAGAAGTTATTTATGAAGAAGATCATTACAGCATTGAATTTAGCAGACGATTCTGTTTCAAACTGTGTCTTCAAATCACATGTTACTCTGAAAACAGCTGTTCTATAGGATATACGGTAAAAGCTTGTAATTGGTCATATATATTTGGCCAATACGCAAGCCTGTTTAGAATCGATTCTTACAGTCTTATTCGATATATCCCTAAAATGTACAATATATGGTTATAAACAGAAATCTTCACAGTTTTTATCTATGTAAAATTCTATACATTTAGATCTCATAGGTTGGTATAACAAAGCTTTACAAGTGAACACAATTCATCGAACGCCACCCGTCTAGTTGACTTCATTTGTTGACATTTGTTTTGTGTTATTTTATGGTTATTACAGTTTATAAAATAGTGTTATATTGTGTTTTAGTTATAAATAAATAAGTGTAGATTGTGTTTGAGTGAAATTAGGCTTATAACGGTGTTGTAATAAAACGGTAAGTTTATAAATAACATAGGCTATAGAAATAAGTTTTAGGTTATTGCCGATTTGAGGTTTTTGAATTTTCATTAAAAAATGTAAAGTTATTTGAAACTGGGTAGAATACTATTCGATTCTACATTTCATTCTCGAATTTTTGGTATAAAAAAAACATTGTTTGGTAAAAAATATCTTGGCCTAGGCTAGTCACTTGAAATTAGTCAAGATTTGCAGTTTATGTAGTAAAAACGTTCAAAATGTTATTTTGAACTAAAATTTGTGAAATTGAAATATATTTTTACATATTTCTATTTAGAACTAAATTATAAAACTTTTGTGTATTTTGAAAAAAATTACAAAAATGTTTTACTATTTTTTATGTAGGCATAAAGTTCTTTTTTTTTCCTTCCGTTTCTGAACATTTTTCGTTTTCTAAGCTAACAACTTTTACAATTTCAAAAGAAACTAGTTTTTAGTGGCATATTTGAATTCTTTGAAGTTTCTTCTACAAAAAAGCTATGGAACACTTTTGGATTGGGGTTCATTTACTATTTTTGGCGAATTTTTAAAAATATGCTTGCAAAGCGCTATAAACGGGCTTTTCAATTAGAGCTTTAACCATGCCAGTTCTAGGGTTAACAAAAAATAAAATTGGACTGCTCATTTAAATGTTAAACTCAATCAAGCATATAAAAAATGCAATACTTGCCCAACTCTACCCTCTTATAAATCAGAAATCATCTTTAAGTGCATCTTCGACAGTGCTGATTTATAAACCTACATCACGTCCATTGATGACTTATGCATGCCAGGTTTGGGGTTTATCCTTGTGCTCATAATTTTTTTTTTTTAAACTACAAGTTTTTCAAAATAAAGCAGTAGCGTATCCAGGATTTAAGTTTTCAGCAGGTGATATTTTAAAATACTTAAAGTAACTATAATTCTCAGCAACGTTTATAATTTGACAGTGATGCGATAAAAATATTGTATAGGGATTTAATTAGTTTGTTTAGTAAGAATAAATAAAACAAAAATGTACACAATTTTAAAATGATGTTGTATTGGTTGACTTCAGATATGGTGGAGTGTGGAGTACAGTAGTGGCTGTAGTGCCAACCTAATATTAGTAACTTGACCGACAACGTACAGTGAAGTTTATTTAGTGTAGGCCTACACCTAAGCCTTACTGGTTCCTTTAACTTTTATTTTATTATAACTGTTGTTATAAAATATACGAAATAATTTGATTTGAACAATTAACATTATTTACATCTTGGTTTTGAGGTTATTATTAATCCTACGCCTTTATTATAAATACAATATAACATATCCTTTTAGAAGGTTCCAATAGGGGTTGGCGTGCGGAGCACGCAGGGGTCTCCCCTAGTCTATAATATTATTAGCAATCGTTTGAGTTTAGTATCAGACCCAGGAACTTTTCTATTGTCTAATGAATTTATTATCCCCTGTAATTCAAATTTTGTTTTTGGATAAGATAAAAGTACACAGACTTAGTACTAGTGCTTTGCCGAAATTTTTGGTTAAATCCCGTTGACATTCGTCCCTTTTCCAACTCAATATTAACTCTAAGGTCAGAAGCTGCTGCACAAAAATATGAATTGAAAGTATCAACAATCTTTGTAGGATTAGAAACGTCCTGGTCGTTTGTATCTTTTAGTGAGATATTTTCACTATTGTTCATTGTTGTTCCCCTCTCCAATTAAGTATTTTATTGTCTTCCATTGTTGCCTCGGGTTCAGTTTATAGCGCTCAAAAAGATCTTTATGGTATTTATTTTTTGTTTTGCTAATAACATTTATCAATTGGTTTTTAAAAAGAGTATAATTACGCTGTAAGATAGAATTATTAGGTTACTTTAGGCACAATTTGTACAAATTATTATTTTTACTTATATGCGTTAAGAGTGTCTTATTCATCCAAGGATTTAACTTTTTATACGACATACTTCCACCCTCAATAATTCTATAAGAGTTTAAAACAACAGTCTGTATTGAGGTAAGAAGTATTTCAAAAGCAGCCGAAACGGACTGAGCTTGATAAACCGAAACCCAATTTATTTCCTTTGCAAGTAGCCTACTACCAATTTATCATAGTCGAGCATCTGCCTAAAACCATTGAAGAAACAACACTATAAGAAGCGAAACCCCCATGTTATCAGAGGTAACACTTTTCAACAGTCGAAAATGCCTAGTTTGGATCGAGGCCAACAGGTACCGCCAGCAGCATCGCCACGCGGACTGTACTTTCTTTATTGGGACTGTACTGACTGTACATTACGTGCCCGCCCCTAGTGTCAACTTCACAGAGACCAAATAGTTTTGTCGATGTGTAAACGTAGACAACAAACTGCTATGCTCTCCTTAGGTGACTTAGCCTATGGGTTGAGTTATCTTTAATTTTTTTAAAAACAGGTTTTAGAGGAAAGATGTGGGATTCTACCCATCTCATTTTCTACATGAAATATATTTTTACGTAATTGTACACATTGAAAAAGTAAAATGCAAACTTACTTTAATTCAGGAATCATCTGACATAAAAGTTTCAGTAAGCGAGGATTTTTAATTTTTCAAGTTACGATGTTTCGTCAGCGGGAAACTTGTAGGAAATAATTACAAGTACTAAAATTGTTGTTTAAACATGTTTTGTCTCCAAAAACCCGTTTTTGTTTTTAATGTAGTTGATTAACGACAATAAAATTGCGCTCGAAACTAAAAGGTCCTGCCACAAACGCTCCATTGGTCCGATCACGCTATTCTATTTATTTATTGTGGATTCACGTTTTTATTCATTAGTTTTCATAATAAAGTATATTTTAGTATTTGTTTTTTATTGCGTTTGTAAATCATTTCGTTAATTTATAAAAGTTTTGTAAATCCTATTTTAAAGTGAGAAAACAATAACTGAAAGAGAAGAGCATCTCGTAGTATTTTGTTATAGGTAATTAATTGTATTTTCAAATAATAATCTATATTAATAAATTATTTTTGTCGAAAACCTACTTCCAATCACCCAGCCTCTCCTAATGGACCGATTGTGAAGATTTAAACAAAAATCAGTTTATTTTAACAACTGACATTTTAAAATTACGCCATGTTATTTAAATGGGAGAAATTTGTGTAAGATCCATTAGTTTGGGCGTCACCAGTTAGGCTCATGACAAATGTAGCAATTTGAAGCCCAAACATTCCCAAAAATATGAAATTTATCATTTCCTCATTTTAAGTTTGTTAAAAAATACAAATTATAAAATCTTAAAAATTCCCCACGTTATTTATTTTTGTCTAGAAGCTCGGCCTTTTGTTTAAGAGAACCTTTCAACGTACGCTCATAACATATATTTCAATTTGAAGCCTAAATCTTCTCATTGTGTCATTTTACTACTTCAAGTAGGAATTAATAATTCAAAAAGGAATTAAGGAATTCAAACCGTTGTGGTAAATTGTATAGTATTTTTGTATTTACAATTATTAACAGTGATTTATTATTAGTAAAATGTCTAACTACGCGCTTTTAATAATCGGACAGCTGATCTAGTTATTGTGTTATTTGCCTATAGTCCTACATTTAAACACAAATGTAACATTTATAAAGTAATTAATTATTAAACCTTAAGTGTGACGTTTTTAAATTTCTTTTAACGATGTAACATTATATTTGTGTGTATTTTGTTTTCCAATGTATGTATGTGTATATTCACGGTGATTATTTATTGTAACAAAATGTTAGGTTATACAGGGTGTTCCATAACTATCGCCCCCTCTACGTTTTGTAAAATTGCAAATAGATTTTAAAT
>JAGFPH010001750.1:542-20806 GCA_018207615.1 Philaenus spumarius
TGTATGCGATCCAGATGTCACCGGCAATGGATATGTCAGCACCAGATACAATATTCAGGAGGTCTTGTCTCGTTGATTTGTTTATTTACTTCTGCTAAACATATGTTGGCGATTTTGTTTCACACGGTGACGTACCAGGGGGGAAGGCAGGCCCAGAGAGGGGCGTAAAGAAAACCAATATCAAGTTTTAACCATGAGTTACTAGTACTTCTGTGAACAAGACCTCGCTTATTGAAATAACAAATGTGGTTTTGAGCTTAGGTTAAAAATAGTGTGCCAGTAAGGAAGAAAGCAGAAGGTTTAACCAGTGAAACATATTTTGCAATTCCCGCGATTCCGGGGTTTCTAGTTCTCGGTTTTTTTCTTTTCTTGAGCTTTAACTGCTAAAGATTTTCTTTTAAGGGGCCTTAAGGGGGGGTGTTTTATTTAGGTTAATAATGTGTAAGATAGCTAAACATATCGCATTATTGAGGGAAAACATAGAATTAAATATTTACATACTTAAATAACTAAAACTTAACAATGTATTTAACAGTTCCATATCATATTCCAATATTAGAAATAATGAAAACAAACGATGTTAAAGCGTCGTGATAGTGATCTCAACCCATGTACCAACACTTCCCACGCTGTCCAACGGTCATTTTTGTATGCCCTTTATCGCCGAGAGGTTTCATTTGTTTCATCTCATTTTGTAATTCAAGTAAAGCTAAGTCAAATACTTTTATAAAATAATAATTTACAAGAATACAGTTTAATTCTTTGATTTATTCTCTACACTTTCTTATAATAATATGTCAATTTTGAGCAAAGGATATATTCCTAAATTACTATTCAAAACAGACCTACCTAGTTTTGTTAGCAGTCTTAAAGTAGGAACATAAAAACTGGTGTTTTCAAAATAAGAAATTTGAAATTGATAAATATTTTTTAAATTACGAAACTTTTTTACATTTATGAAAAAAATTACAAAAAAATGTTTACTACTTTTTATGTAGGCCTAAAGTTGAACTTTTTCCTTTCGTTACTGAACAGGCTTGTTTCTTGAGCTAATAACTTTGTTAATTTTACTTCAATCATTTTTTTACTGGCACATATGAATTCTATGAACCTTTATCTACAAAAAAGTTATGGAACACTTTTGAATTGGTTTAGAATAAACGTATAAAAACATGGTTAAAATAAAAAAAACTTAGATGATTTTTAACAAATTTGAAGTTTACGGCCATTTTGTGAGCTTACCGTTAGAGATACGGAAAAAAAATCAAGAATACAATTTTGTTGAAAATCTAATTTGCTACTTGCAAAATATTATTAGTTTTTCAATTCGACTTACGGTTAAGCCACAAACTGGCTTTGGAAAAAAGCTTTCTCTGAGAGAAACGTTCCGGCCGTCATTTTTATTTAATTTAAGGGGTTAAAAATGAAAAATGGAAAACCCGTATATATACATGGCTCGGCCTAGGAATAAGGAAAATTCATGCAAAAAATCATCAAAATCGGTGAAGGCGTTTGGCCGTAATCGTGAGACAGACAGACACACAGACGAAATGCCGAACGGTCGAGTTAAAACGGATACCTCGTTTCGCTCGGTCAACTAGAGTCCATTTCTGAAATTAGATAGTTCAACAGTTTAACTAAATTTGGGTTCAATTTATTTCTGTTCATGTTTGGTATCCCTGTTTGTACAAATTTGGCCTGCAGCTGTTCTGAATAAGAAGTATTGTGTACTAGAGATGTTCTTAACTGGTCCTTTCTACATTCGGAACTGTTCTTTAAACCTGTTCTTGAAGAACAGATAAATAACAAAAGTGGCATAATCACAAATTTTACAGCAGACAATAAAAACGTTCTAGTTTGTTATTGTCGACATATTAATATTAATGAAATATTACTTATGTTGTAACTTCATAAAATATGTATGATAATTTAGCATAAAAGTATCATTTTATGTTATTTATTAAAAACCTTCAGAACTTGTTAGTTAGACCCTTTTTACAAATTACTTTCTAAAATGATCCAATATACTTCCATATACTTGTTCCAATAATGTGTTTAAAAATTGTTGATGAAATAACTCAAAAACAGTAAGATATTTAAAAAAAGTCTAGAATAAATTTTTGTAGCCCCTTACATTTTCTAACCAATGCTATAACTGTCAAAACTATCGCACAAAATGTTGCGTTAAAACAACGTCCAACTTAATTAACTGGTCATGCAAATTAATTTTTGCCTACGCCTTGTTGCTGTGGGGTTGAATTACACCATTGGATAGGAAATGAAACGGGCTTCAAATATTTATTCTTGAATTTTTCTATATATTTTTGGTGTTTTTTAGTAATTTAACTTAAAATCTTTAAATGACAGCCATTTTAATAAGTTAATTATTTGTTTCACACTATAGTCTGTATACAGTAACTTGGCGTCTGTACCCTGGCTACCTGCTACAGACCCTAAAAGTAGCAGGTAGCCAGGGTACAGACACCAAGTTACTGTATACATACTATAGAACTTTACATTGATAGTAACTAACGGGCAAAATTTCAACTCAATTGGTTAACCCGTATAGATATTATAATTAATTTTAAATATTTTCTTAAAATTAATAAGTGAAAATTGTCAAGCTCTCTAGCTTTAATGACAGAATACCAATTACTATTTATTGTTTTTAGAAGTTTTTATCACTGGTTTACTTTTTATATGTTTTTCAAGAAAGAAATTTACAAAATTTCAGCTTTCTGACTTTAAGGAAAATATAACAAACAATATTTATTGTTTTATGGGTTGTTTCAACCCTTAAAAGCCAAATATTTTAAAATCCTTTCTTAGAGATCCTCTTGCGCCTATGAGGAATATGTGTACCAAATTTCACGTTCCTAGGCTTAATATTTATAGCTAGAGGGGTGTTACTACATTTTCACCCCTTAGCAGAACGTGACAAAATATAAAACTGGATTATATTTTATATGTATCTTGTAAGACATAAGTGAACAAAATTTCAGCTCTCTAGCTTTAAGGAAAGTATAAAAATTAATATTTATTGTTTTAGGGGATGTTTCTAACAACCCTTATCACCTACGAGCATAAAAAATAGCCTACGACCTATTCTCAGACCTACCTATACACAAAAAATTTCATAAAAATCGGTGAAAGCCGTTTCGGAGGAGTTCGATAACAAACACTGTGATACGAGATTTTTATATATGTAGATAGATAAATTATTTAGTAAAAAAAGAAAATGGCTGACTATAAATTTTATACGACACTAGGGGAAATCCGTGCGTGCTCCACACGCCAACCCTGTTGGAACCTTCTATACACATAATCATGTCATGTTTTATTTATAATAAAGGTGTAATATTCATAACCCCAAAGCTAAGATGGTAAATAATGTTAAATGTTCAAATCAAATTATTTCGTATATTTTATCAAATTATTTTATTTTATAATATTTTTCGTATACCTAATTATTTTAGCAGTTATAATAAAGGTTAAAAGAACCAGCAAGGCTCAGATCTACAATTTAATAAAAACCTAACCTAAAAGTTAGAAATACAAATAATTGCTTCAGTTTGAAATCAGCTGTTAATGGAAATATTAGAGCAAACAGCTGTTTTATCTGTTATTTTATTCAATTGGTTGCTATGATAAAAATGTAAATACACGAGTTTGTTCACCAGTCTAGGCCTAACCTAAGAATTTTTTCCGACTAAATTTACAAATATTGAAATAAAAAAGGTTTTTTATCAAAATGAATTGTAGCCTATGTTACTCAGGGAAAGTGTAGCTTTTTATTGGTAAAACAATTTTTTCAATCGGTTCAATAGTTCCAGAGATTACCCCTACATACAAACAGATAAATTTTACCTCTTTATAATTTAGTACTGTACCGATTAATACAAATCTCAAATATATTCCGTCTCAATTTTAGTTTGGGTAGTTTTAAAAAACGTTTCGAGCGACACTCATTTTCTCTCTTTGTGCCCTTTAACTTGGAATGTTACAAATTCATCCATTTTGGCAAAACCAATGAATACTTAAGTATTCATTGGCAAAACTATCAGAATATACGCCTAGTTAAAACTGCCCCAAAAATGTTAGACTCTATTTAAGTTATAAAAAAGCAAGGGGGGCTTTATAACTGTATATTTAGTGACGCATTATTATAAAGACATCTTCCACTCAGTACATAATAGCATATAAGCTATACTTTCACAAATTTACGCCAGGAAAAGTTTAATAGGTTCTTATTTTGAAACGAGAAACCCGGGTACAACAGCTAGTAAGCAACTATGATACGATTTTTGAAAATAAAAGGCTTTTAAATGTGAAAAGAGATGTTTACTAATATCAACACTAACGAGTGTGTACAAATTTCCTTATCTGGTCTATAACATGCGGACGTACAATTCTGTGAATTAACTTATCGGCCGAAATAGCTCAGTTGGGAGAGCGTTAGACTGAAGATCTAAAGGTCCCTGGTTCGATCCCGGGTTTCGGCAATAAATTTTTTATTCTATAATTTCCTTAAAATTTAACTTTTAACATATTTTTTGCTATTCTTCTTTAATCATTGATCATATTGAGTTTAATTTTCCAACTGCCTTCTCAGTGGTGCATTGTAAAATTTGTTCTTTCTAACAAATTAGGAGGTAAACATCTTGCCAAATTTGCAAACAAGAAAATATTTGCGGGGATAGACGTTTGAAAATGATTTTTATAGTTGAATTAGTTCGGGTTTTCAATTAGACTAAAAACAAGAGGGTGGCGTGGAAGAAGAGGTAGAGATGTGTATTCAGCTGGTCAAAAGACTTGGCAAAAGGTTGTTAAATAAATACAACACTGGTTTTACTATCACGACCGGTTTCGATCTTTACAGACAATTTACAAGATAGCAAAATGTAAATTTAACGACCTCTTATTATGTTCAACTTCCACATAAATAAAGGCTCAAGTTTCAAAATTATTGAAGAACTTGGCCATATTTTCGATCTCACTGCTTGGATAGGCCTAAACGTTTTGAAAGATACTCGACTTGGCCTTTTTTTAGGCCTACATTTACATTTTTGTGGGATCTCATAAAACTTAATGTGGAAATATGTAATTCGAAATAAAATTAAAAATGATAAAAAGGGTTTCAAAATATATAACTTATAATCAAATTGCCTATTCAACCACTTTATTCCAACATTCATCCACCATATTGCCACCGCCATATTTACATGTTTTCATTCATCAACATACAAATTATTGACATCAGAATTATGTAACTATAATGAAATGAAAATTATTGATTTCAAATTAAAAATCCAACTACATTATTTATAGGTTAAAAACTAAATTAAGGGTCGGCTCTAGTAAAACAGAAAGCAACCTGCGACTCCAGCTCTTCACCCTATAGCGGCGGTAGGTTACACGGACATTGTTCAGCCTAAATCCATTTAAAACACACAATTGTTCAAATAGGTTTTTAAAAAAATACCAAATTCTTGGGGACGAAATTCTTCATCCGAATGGCTTGGTAATTTTTCGCTACAATTAATAGTGACAACGTAAGAAAATATTCAAAATCTATGTTTCAAATTGTTAATAAATATTAAACAAAATGTGTTTCTTGGTTTTGGAAAAGCCATTTGGATGCATATTGGCCATAGCTTTAAAATGACATTTCGTTCATAATTATCCGACCAAAAATAAAGAAAAAAATTGGATTTTAATTTAACATTGGTGTTATGGAGTGTCAGCCAACATGGCCGACAGCCAGAGCCGACCCTTAAGGTCCCTTGGGGAGCTACCCTGTCCGCCATATTGAATCTGATTCCCATAAGAGCAATGCTACAGAATAAGTTATTTTTTTCCGTTAATTCGTGGAATACATTAAAAAATTTAGTTTCATATTGAAGTACCGATTCAATGTGCATGTTGATTGCCGAATACAATTTCAAAAACCGTGTTATTGTTTTCATAAACGTATGATAATAGTAAAAAATAGTAAATTTTATTAATTTTTTACTCAGTTGCAAAAAGAGATATTTCACAAAAACCTTAGCAATCAACACCCACAATCAATTTTACTTTAAGAAAAAAATACAGCTTTCGTTTTTTGACAAAAAAAACACAAAAATATGCTTAATAGTGAAGGTATGTTTTGGTTATTTAACATTGAAATTGGTACCCAACTTCTCCGTTTTGAATGTAGAGAGCCGAGACTTAACTCCCTTTTGTAAGAATGAGCTAACCAGTATAAACGTGTAACCACATTGCCTATCTGGCACTTTTTCAGTTCATATACAAAATAAATGATAACGTATAATCAAATTACCTATTAACCGTCTTTATTCCAAAACTCATCCACCTTTTTGTCACCGCCATTTTTCAACGCTTACTTTCATCTCTATAAACATTTACTTCCATCAGAGTTGTGTAATTGTATTAAATTTAAACCATAGGTTAAGTAGAAGTATTGTGGAAACGACCTTACACGGTTTGTGAACATTGTTACACGTACTCATCCACCATATTGTCACCACCATTTTTCAACGCTTACATTCATCACTAAAAACATTTATTGTCGTCAGAGTTATGTAGGCCTAATTGTATTAATTTTTAAAACAATCGGTTAAGTAGAAGTGTGTGGAAACGACCTTACACGGTTTGTGAACATTGTTACAAGTATAGCTAGTAAAATCATGTTAAACACAAGAGATTATATCAGAAATTTTTAAGTTTGTGGAAATGATGGAAATAACATATTTTTTAATTTCATAAAAAGTAACAAGAACGCTTTTAAAGTTTTTACTGGCTCAAGAGATTAGCAAACAGCGCCCGTGATAAAATTATTCTTCTCTATATCAGACTAAGCACATACCTTGTTCTGTGGTTCGCATGCACAGCGGTACTGGGATGTGGACCATGCTTTGTCATAGCGCTCTATCATTGCGCCTAACTCCAAATTGCGCCTTCTTCTGTAAACAGAAAATATTATATTAGCCAAGGCACATTTAAATATGTTGTATCATTACCTGAGCATCATCGAACTCATACAAAATACCAAATACAAAATTACGACTGAAAATAATTGACAATAAAACTATTTCAAATCATAAAATTAATTCACAAGACAAACAACAGAAAGCTCCACAAGCATAAAACGAACGAATAACTATAAACTTTCGGGATAAAACACCAATAAAGAATAACTCTAATAGTCAAACATAACAATCGAACAAACACAAAACATCATTACACAATTAATAAACGGTACCAGGAACTGGCACATACTTTCTCACAAACATATTTAAATTATTAACAGATTCACGGTGACTTGTAGGGTGGGGTAGGAGAGGTGATTTTGTATTAAAGTTGTTTTCCCATAAAAATCCATAAAATAACGGGAAAACCAACTTTTCTCAAAAACGGCTCGAACGATTTTGATTAAAATTTTACAGTTTATAGTACTTTAGGTCCCTAATAAACTATAAAATTTTAATCAAAATCGTTAGAGCCGTTTTTGAGAAATGTCGATTTTTCCGTTATTTTAAGGGTTTTTATGGGAAAATTATCCTTAAAAATAAGAAATTCACAAAAATGAAAAAAACGCCTGGAGATACCGTGGATTAGTACCTCCATACCAAATTTCATCAAAATTGGACGACTGGTTTAGGCTCTAGGTCTGATAACATCCACACAGACACACATACAGACACACACACAGACATCACTCCGAAAACCACTTTTTTAGGTTCAGGGGGGCCCAAAACGGATATTTCCACCAAAAACTCAAACTCGAAAATTTTGACGAATACAATACTTTCTCCATATACTATGGTATAGGGGGAGAAAGTAAAAATGAAGTAACGTGTATTTATTAGTTGAACTTTATTTAGTTGCTTGGTACCTTTAATGTTTTCTATTTTCCATTTCTAATGGACTCACCTAAGTAAAGGTGGACTGGGAAGGAATGTGTTAGCATAGCGTACGTGACGTGTATTTGAATTTATACACTCGCTTCGCTCAACAACCCCTCGCTTCTCCCCCATCTTCACTAGCGGCAAAGCAAATGCAAACAGATTATTGTATACTCTGATATTTCCACGTAAATGACGATTCGTTAGGACAGAGGCACTTGTAACAGGTTGGTGGGGTAGCGGTAACCTGGATCCTAGCGCATGCGCAGGACCAGAGTTTTTGCTGAAATGACGTGATTTATTTATATAATAGAGAGATAACCAATAATAAAATTGTAAGACTTTTGAATTCTTGATTGTTTCATAACCCAATGGTTTAGGAGCTGCATACGATTGAAGTTTCCAAAATGTAAGGTTCGTTGCATTTTCTATAGGTGACTTTCCTTACTTTCCGTTGTTGAACCATCAAATCTGGTCAAACATAGTATTTCTTCCTGAAATGAAGTTCACAACTCACTAGCCTCGTAAAAATCTCTCTCTATGTTGTAAAAAAATGTGTCATTCACAAAATAACTCTGGCTCTACTGGCCAGGCGTCAGTATTCAAGTCTCCGCCACAACACCTCAACCCATCCCGACCAATTGTCTATGGCCTAATCTATCATCATTAACGTGACACTATCAGAGTAATATGTTTGCATTTGCTTCACCGCTGTGGTTGGTGAGCAAAGCGAGCAGCGGATGGACCCTTCTAGGAGCCTAAGAATAATTATAGGTTAAATTATTATGTATTAGATCATATCTCAGTACTTATTTAATCTGTATCAAAAGAAGATCCCAAACAAAAACCAAGACAATAGAGTGGTGATACGAATCCATATACGTATTGGATAATAATATATTTAATTTTTTATGATCTTAAGTACTGTCAATCCCCTTTGGAATTGCTAGTTGTTTGAAATTTCTTGTATGATATTTTGGTACAATGAGTTTGAAAACCACGCATGCGCACATTATGGATGCACAATTGATTACTATTTCCGGTTCCGGCAGCTGTTAATGATGCACCACTGATTGGATGTTATTACAAAGGCAGTAAGTATCGTATCCGGTAGTGAATGAACAGATTTGCGATATTTGTATACAGATATTACTAACCCCATAGATTATAGATTTTATAATTACACAATCCTAAAGAAAATTTGTACCTCCATTTAAGTAATAGTTATCCAAAAAGTATTTCGTGAACGAGAAAAATATTTGTCTTTTTTTGCTATTTAATTCAACAAGTCACAAGATACGAGAGTACTGAAAATGTTTAGTATCCCCGCCCCAATTACCCATTTTTGGGAAAGAAGCCCAATTCTAAAGTAGCCAAAAAGATTTTGCTCTGTACACAAGTTAAAAGGGGGAGAGGGCTCGTCTAGGCTTAAGGTTCTATGTGGTCACTCGCTAATATATCAAAATACCCAGCGAACCAAAAGTCCCTAAAGTATGAAATTCAACACTTATTTAATTTCCAAAAATAAATTAACCGAATTTAAAAAAAAAACTAGGAATTGTAACGGGTTTTAGGGTGGTTTTAGCGAATTTCCATAGGAAGATGAGCTATTGAAGTGACTTGTATAATATATTACATATGTATATATTATATATTAAATTATTATATAGCCTATATATATTATATATACAAACGGCCGTATTTTTGGTGCAAATTGTTTACACTCGTTGGTTTTATAAGTCGCTCGGACAAGTTATTTTTACAGGAAGTAACACTTTTTAAAGATTGTTCATACTAGAATGGAAAGTTTTGGGATTTATAATATATATATATTTATAATATAATATATTTATATATATATATATATATATATATATAGGAGATTATTCTGCACATTATAGTTATGACCTCATAGCTCGTCTGGTTCCCCAAGAATCGATCAAAACGTAAAATACTATAAAAGTACCCGGTTCAAATCCACGTGGGGCAACTTATAAGCGAAGCAGTTTATAATCCGAGTCGGCAAGGTCGAGACGCAAACTCGCAAAGCGCAGTCCATAATCCGATACACAACAAGTTTGCAAGCGGAACGAAGCAGCGCTCGAGATGCGTCTGGAAGCTGAGGTACAAACAAATTATACTTTAGCACACGCAGGCAGCTATTCAGCGCCTTTGTGAGTAGACCAATCATTATTATATTTATGGCGATGTACCGTGTACCGGGTGGCTCTAGAACGTTAGTAAAAATGGTTGCTTTTGTCCAGATTTCTCTCGGACTATTGTAATAGTTTAGCTTACCTCGTGCGCATGGGGTATACTCACACCATTTAGGCTTTATAATACTGTACTTTAATGGTACCTTTATTCCTAAGGGGAGGAATGTAGGGGAGAGTTTTCAGGGGTTGTCGTTTCCCCTCGTAGTGTATGTGCTTTTATATGAGGGTGTTGTTTATTGAATAACCGAGACGAAATAAATCGGCGATGCTTGTAAAATGTTTGGACCATGATACGCATTTATTTATTCAAAAGTGTCCTTATACAGTATATTATTTCTCAAATGTGTTTTTTTTTCGCTAAGCGATATCTCCCTTAATTCTTTATCAAAATTAATTATTCAAGCATCATTTTAAAGCTTATGTTCCCCGCTATTGAAGAAAAATAGACAAACAGCTTAAAATTCATGTTTTCGTTACACAAATTGATTGCCTAAACTTTTATATTATACTTCATATAATGAAGGGCGCCATCTATTAACAATCTGTTTAATTAAAATGAGAGCTGTTAGTTAGATTGCTTACATTCTATATGCTAGTGTAATCTATCACGCAAATAAATAAAATTAAATCAACGTAAAGCGTTATACATTTGTATAAACTAATTGTTACTTATAAACCAACGTAAATAAATAAACTTAAATCTAAGCCTAACTGAATTAAATCAACGTATTAAATCAGAAAAGTGTGAAGACCTACTCCTAACTTGTGAAATATTCGAAAGGGTCAGCTAGTTTGCGTTATTCTATAAACTAAGTAAATACAATGAATTATTCAGGCTAGTTATATAATCACTTCCACCACTTTAACTCATGTATGAACTTGAACAGAGTTGTTAACCCAAGTATCAGCTGATTGTAATAATAGTTAGGAATTTTGGCCTCGCCCCGAAATGGGATTTTTTTAGGTAACTCAAAATGTTGGTAATTGTACGGATGAGGGTGAAAGCGAAAACATAATTTCTTGGTATTGCCTATAATAATACAGAAACAACAATAACAGTAGTCTAGAAAAAGAAATTATTTTTTTAGGATTTAGCCAGTAACTCAGGTATCTTTTGAGCTAAGGCGGAAAACTGTTTGCTATTAAAATAAACGGTACAGAAACTAGCACATACTTTCTCACAAACATATTTAAATTATTAAACAGATTCACTATGACTTCATAATTGTATTAAAGTAGGATAGTAACTAATAAATATTATTATTATTAAAACTATTCGATCGATTTCGAACAAATATGCACCAAACATGTCAATTAGGCTTGTTTAGATGCAAAAAAAGAGGTTGTGAATCTTTTTGAAAAACAACCCCCTTTTGGCAAAAAAACCCAAAAATCAGTTATTATTATTAGTTAAACGAGAATTTTTAAAAAAGATACGTTTTTTGCATATGGTAGGATACATTAAGGGCTACAAATAAGCCACATTTTAGAAAAATCGTTAGAGCCGTTTTTTATAAAATAATAATAACTGATTTTTTAGGGTTTTTTTGACAAAAAGGGGGTTGTTTAAAAAAAATTCAAAACCTTTTTTCGTGCATCTATACAGACCTAATTGACATGTTTGGTGCAAATTTGTTCGAAATCGATCTAATAGTTTTCTCTCTAGCTTTGTACACATACAGACATTTTGTAAAAACCACTTTTTTGGACTCAGGGGGTCCCAAAACGGATATTTCCACAAAAATCTCAACATCGATTTTTTTTGCGATCACTATACTTTCTCTATACTATAGTAGAGTGAGAAAGTAAAATTAACTTTTCTTTCCTACATTCTTTGGTATGGTTAGCGGTTTTAGAGATATTTGACAATAAACATTTTAAATGGCCGCCAGAATACATATAACGTTCTGAATTTTTGGACAAAGGTAAAAGGTTACGTAACAAATGTATGTACACCAAATTTGAGGTCAATCACAGCCAGTGGAAATATCTCATCAATTTCCAAAGAGAAAAAAAGGTGGATAGTTAAAAAAACTAGGCATTTCCGCATCTATTTTATGAGACTTCTTTTCTTATTTTTAGTAAAAGAATCGCCTTCTAAAATCTTTACCTTTAATCATTGGACACCTGTATTCGTGTATGTGTTTTCAATCTAATGGCAGAATTCTACGTCAGATTTGGTCCAAATTAGGTAATTTTAAGTGGCTCTCACGAATTCGTCAGCCAAAAAAATCCAGCAACCGGAAGCATTTTTTTGACCAGAAGTAATTTGTTTTTGATATTTTTCGTACTAGAATGACACTTTTTTGGGTTTTATGTAAAAAAATAAAAATAGGAGAAAACGTTTTCTGGGTCCCATGATCGGTGCTCATTTACCAACCTTAGATCTCACAATAAAAATACAAATCTTGAATCGTAATGGCTAGATATTTAATAAGAAATTATCTGTTTTATAACACAGAAAACACCCTATTAAATAAATATAAACTATAGCAATGAATACTTAACACTTATAATGTTAAGTATTCCTTGATTATAGTCTGTATACTTCAGGTTGACCGATGGACCCGGGACTACCTGAGGCCACTTATAATCCCTCGTCGCTTGAAACGAGTCACCTACTGGCTGTGTTCCTACGAGGATATTTTCTTAACAAACCATAATTTGACATTTTTAACATGTATTTGGAATCTACCAAAACACATGAAAAATGATACCAAACTCGACTATGTTAGATTTTAAAATTAGAATTAGTACCAAAAACAAGTTAACTGCTTGTATCTCATTACTTTTGGCCATTACCACATTAAATGTTGTGATACAGAGGTAAAGTTTGGTATCATTTATCATAACTTTTTTTGTTGATTCCAAATATGCATTTAAAAATGGAACACAGGCAGAAGGCGACTCATTACTTAGGCAGCTGCAGCCCTGACGGAGGCGGCGAGGAATTATAAGGGTATCCTCGGGTAATCCCGGGTTCATCGGTCAATCTGAAGTATACAGACTAAGAACAGTTTGTGGAACTGAACAAGCAATTCGGATCCGTGTTTCAAAAGATTCGTTTGTCCCCTCTCCGGTTCAAGAAATGATTGTTTGCTGAGTAATAGGTTAAGAACTGGTTTATTACGATTTGCAGAACCTCTACAATTTATTAAATCAAATGAATGGCTCTATCAAAAGAACTAGATAAACTGAACCGAATCTTTAAATGGATTTGAACTTTGAATTAGAGTTTTAGAGTTGCGAGCACAGAATACAATAGAGAGGGCATCCCGTAAATAGCAGTAAGCAGGGTTGAAGCCATGTCAGCCATCTTTGATGTGTGTAGAAACTTTGTTGGGCCCATAAATGCGTAGTTCTGTAAAAGGTGCTCGCCTTGATAACACCGTCATTTAAACCCCTTAGGATGGGACAAAAATTACCAAATTGTATACTTAGTTAGGTGGATATTGAAGGAAGGCAACAGTGTTTTCGTAGAAAGTGTAATATTTATTGTGTTTTTATTAAAATAATAATTAAAACTAATCCTTTTACATTAAAATTAATTTATGACATGAAAAAGTTAGTATGCGAGAACTTTTTTTATTTTTGAGGTAGAAACAAACTTCCAGCGAGAAAGTTGTAGCTAATTAGATGATCTTAAATTTTCATTCCAAACAATTTCGATGGAACTTAGTTTGTTCAATAATCCAAAGTAAATAACCGCTATGTTTAGTTCTACGCGCCCGCCGCGGACCACGGCTCCACGCTGTTCTACCACAAAAGTTAGCTCCAATACTCTGCCTCGTCTGATTTGTTTTATTTTTTACACACCTAATCATATGTTTTAATGCAAACAAAGCAAGATATACAATTTTCTTATTCTCCATAAGATTAACATTGGACAACGTACTGTGTTTAGTACTTTCAATATCTCTGTAACCAACAGACGTAGAGAAATTATAAAAACACAAAATTTTTCGTCTTTTTAAACCAAATTCAATAATGAAAAGTAAAGTTTGATTTACTAAACTATTATATGTAAAAATCTCAAAAAACCGCTCGGCACTAGGATGACTCATGATCTGCGGCCGACATGTTGGATGTGTTTTGCGCTTTCGCGTGGCCTCTCTATTGTATTCTATGCTCGCTGGTTTCGATTCACACACGTACAGTAAAAACTGAGGGGCGCGAAAAATTATATTTCAGAAAGAGATAAAATAAACAACAAATCGTGAGTTTTGAGACGTATGTGACCTTTTATCCAATTAGTGACTTTATGGGACTGATAGACACCCTTGTACTTCCTTGCAGGATTCTGGACAAATCGTTCAAAGGAAACCAAGTTGATTAAAGTACTCGAAGAACACTGAAGCTTTTGATCAGATCTTTATCAATACCAGAGATTTCTGACGTAACCACCGAGTCATGAAAAAATCTTTTGGCGGTATTGCCTCCTTCTTGTTTTGGAGTGACTATTTGTCCCCTTTCGTACTAGAATGATCCGCTTCTTCCTGTCTGCAACATTTTTCTTTTCTTTTTGGGTTCGAGTCTGCAAGCATTTCATCGGCCTAATATAATCGTGAAGACTCGACACACTCCATGATAAACTTTCCATAATGTTGTTGTATCAATGTCGTTCATGTAGTTTACACTGTTTACAATTTTTGAAAGATGTTAATATGAAAAGAAGAAGTATTTTCCTCAATCTCAGTTTTTGTTCTGAAGATGGAGAGCGAACAACAACAATTAAAAACGTTTTCGCCTCTGAGATGTTTGTCACCACTGGTAATTTTCCACTTCTTGGCTGATCTATAAGCCCCATCCTCATCACAATACGATTACATCAACCGGTAAAACATTATGTACTATAACTACTTCCGAATGAGAAAAATATGCAAATGAAAAATAAATAATTATGTTATCTCTTTATTTCTAGAACACGAGGCTTTCCTTAAGTAAAAATATTATAAATCATAAAAATTAATTACCTTTTTGAAAGTATAGACGATCTTGGAATTAAAACAAAACGCTGAATAAATTTTCAAATAAAATAAAGAGAAAACATCGTACTTTCACAGTGATTGAACGACAACTGGCTTGATATTGTGTTTGGAACAAACAGTATTTATTGCTTGAACTCAGTTGATTCGCCTAATTTATTTGTCTCTGGCAGCCTAGGTAGGCTATTTCCAACCTTGAGATCTAATGTATACGTTTTAGCGAATTTCCAAAGGAAAGATGAGCTATTGCAGTGACTCTTATGGTGAGACCTAAGGTCGGGAGAGGCCAATGAGCACCAATCATGGTCCCCAGAACACGTTTTGTTGTATCATTACAAATGTTATATGTGTTCGCACTCTAACGGCGAATATTCAATGTCCAGATCATAATAGATATTGGAATATTGAATTTTTTGCATGTAAATTTGTATGAATTATGTGATTTATGTAACTAAAATTATATATGATGATGTAATTTAGATAAACAAATCTGTCTTTACACCTGCTTTCACCAATTACCACCTGGTCTTGTAAAAACGTTATTTGAAATAAATTATTTCTATTTTTATTGCAGGACCATACGCCATAGGCCATAAAGTCCTTTCCCTATAACTTGTGTATATTAGAGCTAAACCCTGTTGCAACTGTTAATTACTGTATGTCACTTGCAGTGCTTTTAAGATACTTTAAATTTTAAAATAGAAAATTGGGGGGAAGGGGTGCTAAAAATTCTCAAATGTGAACTCGCAACTGCAGACGTGTCAAATCAAAGAGTATACAAATACAAAAGAGTTAAATAATTTTTGGAAAACCCATACTAAAATAAAAGTACAACATTATAAAATCTCTTTGGAAAACCAGTGTTAATATGATTGTGTTAGGATCGAATCCTTTCCTAACTTTTTAACGTTTTAAATGCTTTTCATATTCTACTAAACTATAAAAATACAAATCTCAAAATTTGAATTTATCATAAAGCTAATAGTTTTTCATTTTACACTGTTCAACCACGCAGAATATTTTATATGGAATCTACAAACATCGCAAATCTATTGATTCACTACCGGATACGATACCCACAGTCAAGGTAATATCATCCAATCAGTGATTCATTTTTAACAGCTGCCGGAACCGGAAATAGTAATCAATTGTACATCCATACGCGCACGCATAGAGGTTATAGTTCTAAATCAGCAGTCTGTAGGCTGCGTCCCTTGATGTAATAACCCGTACAGACTTCCAGTAACACAACACCGGGTTGTAGGTTATGTTTGATGGTGTAATTAACTTGATGAACAACTTCCAAGTCTCGATAGCGGGAGAGAGGTGCTGTAACAATTTTACTGGTACAACAATGTAAAAAACATTGTTGCGTTCAACAATGTAAAAACATTGTTGCGTTCAACAAGGTAAAAATAATATACATATACAAACAATGTAACAAAAAAACATTCCGTACGACAGTGGAAAAATAATACGAATATATATAGATTTCTCTTTTTAATCCCATACCATTAGTACTATATATAAAGGCCAAATCTACTCACTTATCCATCACAGAAGGCCTAATCCCTAGAACGGCAATTATTATAGCACGAGAGCTTCTTAGCAGATTTAAATTTTTTTACCACAGAAGTTTATGGTTTTAAAGGACAATAATTATATATGTAGGCCTAATCACAATGATATATATATATATATATATATATCCATTACAAAGTTTTGAGGTGAGGGTGGTAAAAATAGGAGGGGGTTTGGGGATTTTTTAAATAGGGTTTCTCAGGTTTCCCTTGACACGAGACCAGATTTTACATAAATCTCTTTCCGTTTTTTAAATAATAGAGGTGGTAAGTTAAAAAAAATCACCCTATATTTGCTAACTGTTTTTTAATAAAAATATGAACAATTCTTTTATAAATGTTTTAACGTATTTTAATTTGTTATTTTAAATAAAAAGTTAAAACTATGAAAGCTACTAATTTTTTCTTTATATTACTTCAGACATAGTAATAGAGACACCAACGTTCTAGCGCATACAAAATATACTGAGCCGGCTGACATCTGTGCGTCGGAATTTAGCAAGAGTTCACACGGAAATAAGTTTCAGCGCAAATTAATTTGATGTTCGTCGAAATACCGAAGGTTGGATGGCGGTCATTAAATGTGATCACAAATATTGGTTAAAAAATCAATATTTACGGCTTAATATACAATGAAAACCCATACTGGCGTGAATTGATGATTTTTGGGACTGTCGTTCTAGGTGTTTTGCTAAATACTAGATAATGTTTGGTACAGCGGTTAAAAAGAAGCATATAATTAAAATGAAACTTCACTACCACGCCTTTAGCAGGGTCATACGGTACAAAAATTGGGTCCGCCATAGACAGTTGAAGGTACAATTTAAGGGTGAGCAGTACCGAGTCGAAACAGTCCACTTCAATATAACTTATCATTCACCGAATTTTGAAAATAATATTTTGTAATTTGCAGCAAATCGTTCGTGAACATCTAAATTATAATTCATAGGTGATCAAAATTTAAAATTATACACTATCATTAAAGATATTTGCTTATAAACAAGACGAAAAACATGATTTTCAGCCGAGTCTCTTGATAGCAGTAAAACATCGGGGCGAATTTTGTTACCTAATAACTGTACATCGGAGCTGTCTGCAAATTTAAATGTCGTACGCACATGGCAGAAACTAAAAATACACCGGCATTAGTAAAGTAGAAAGTGTTTGAAGCGATATTCTAGGCGCGCTCGAGAGCTTTACCAATGTAATACATAGCCCAGCCTACTTAAGGCTCGGCTCCCTACATTCAAAACGGCGAAGTTGGCTACCAATTTCAATGTTAAATAAACAAAACATACCTTCGTTATTAAGCATAGTACCAGGAGACCGAGCTAAAGCTCGATTATAAGCAGGGCTATGATTTCAATAATGAATATTGGATTATTGAGTTTTGAGGTTAGGCCTATAAACATTAAACAACTAAATAAAGGGTATGTTTATTTAGCAGAAGTATTCGTTGCCATGGTAACTATAAATAGATACAACATTAGGCTTACCTCTAATAAAATACAGTTTAAAAGAAAACAGATGATTATTGTAATGGCATTGAAAACATTTGCATCAGCTGTGCTTCGTTTAAAAGAAAACAGATGATTATTGTAATGACATGAAAACATTTGCATCAGCTGTGCTTTGTATTGTTTAAAATGGACAAACTTCACTTTTTAATTTAATAAAAAGACGTAGAAAACGAATTTTCCCAGACTGGTGACCATTTCCAATCGATTTCTCGTGGCCAAAAGCCCCATATAAAATCAAAAAATCAAAAATCCTTAGACGGAGATTCCAGATCCATTTAGCAGACAGACAATTATCTCTCGCTTTAGAAAATAAGATTTGTATGTTGTTTTTGTTAAAAAAACGAAAGCTGTATTTTTTCCTTAAAGTAAAATAGATTGTGGGTGTTGATTACTGAGGTTTTTTGCAATATCTCTTTTTGTAACTGAGTCAAAAATTAATAGAGTTAACTATTTTTTACTATTTATATCATACGTTTATGAAAACAATAAAACGGGTTTTGAAAATGTATTCAGCAATCAACATCCGCATATGATAGTACTTCAAAATAAAACCAAATTTTGAAATTTATTCCACGAATTAACGGGGAAAAATTACTTAGCCTATTCTGTAGCATTGCTCTTATGTGAATAAGATTCAATATGGCGGACAGGGTAGCGCCCCTTTAAGGTTGGCTCCGCTCACTGGATACGATGCTTTTACTCGGGTGTTATTGCACACCCCTCACATGCTATCTTGGGACTGCCATACATTTATTCTGGTTATTGTCAATAATAAAACTATTAAAGGATATCGGTTTTAGCTTAATAAAATCATTTATTAATTACGAGGTCTCGGACCATACACCAGTAAGCGGTAGTTAACCTTGTCGCTGGTAGTTATTGGGCGTTCCAGCTTTAATGGTGAGCGGTAAGGGTTTTAAAAACATTTTCATTATGTCATCTTAAAATTCCTCTTGAGAATTTAAATTTCAGAAATATACTATTGTATGGACCGCGCATAAATTTAGTTCACGTTACGTAAGTGATCACAAACAAAAGAGACTCTTCCATTCTCCCACCACAACACCCAGCTTGTAACAGACAAGCAGAGCTAACAGTAATACCAACCTAGCGAAAGTCCGACACAAAGTATTTGGCAAACAATCGTTAATAGCCTATATCCTTTGGCGAAATTTACAACACGCCACTTTACTGGTAAAAAAAAACATACTTAAGCTAAACAAACAATATAAGCAATTAAATTAACTTAGGCAATCAAAGAATGTTTTTATCACCAAGCTGGCGTGTTGTAAAATTTCATCTAAGCTTTAACTTGTTGTAACTGCTTTATCTATATATAAAAGCGAAATACCACTCACTCACTCATCACGATTTCTCAAAAACTACCGAACGGATTGAAATGAAATTTGGTATGTAGCTTCCTCTAGGGCCATAGGTGCTCACTAAGAAAGGGTTTGAAAAATTCTAAATTTTAGGGGGGATTTGGGAGGATGAAAGTTATTAAATCACGATTTCTTCAAAACTACCGAACGGATTGGAATGGAATTTGGTATGTAGCTTCCTCTAGGGCCATAGGTGCTCACTAAGAAAGTGTATGAAAAATTTCGAAATTTTAAGAGGGGTTTGGGGGAATCAAAGTTACTAAAATCATAATTTCAGATCTTTTATTATTATGACAATAGTGCTTTTATTATTTAAGATCTATATATATATAAGCCAAATACCACTCACTGACTGAACACTTAAAAAGAATACAATTACGTTAAAAAGACTGAAAATACCAACCACCACGGGCAACGCCGTACGGGCCAGCTAGTAAATTTTATAAAGTAAAGTTACTTCCCTCTTTTAACCAATACTGTGGAAATGGTTAGCGGTCAGAAAATTTTACTGTTAGTAACAGAGACACAAAAGTGGGCGGTAAGTATGAAAAGCTGGACCATAAACCGACCATCGTTGATTTCAGAATGTTTTCCAGCGCTGCATTACAATATTATTGCATTGAGTCGATCAATTTTGGTTAAAATAAACAAAACGGAAACACTCCATCTCCAGC
>JAGFPH010001750.1:31536-57337 GCA_018207615.1 Philaenus spumarius
CAACGGTTTTATTTTTCGAAAAAATCATTTTACCTCACTCTTTTTGTTAAACATTTGCTTCTAGTGCCTCTCACAATCGTTTCTCAGAAAAATTCTCTAATACATGTATACTAAAAAAAGGTTTATTACCTTAGTTTTTCTCCGTCAGACAATCCAAAAATTGTCTGTTAGCTAAACTGGAGTTGGTTATCAGTAACCGTCCGGCATACATAATGTTCTTGCACGCCAATACCAACGTTGGTTAATTTTAAATTTTAATACGTAACTATTTGTGCCTATACGTGCAACACGTATTTTGTGTAACCGTTGTTTCGTAAATGTTTTAACTTGCGTTTAATGTATTAATTAATTAGGCCAGTGACTTTGACAACGCCTCAGACCGGCTAACACCAAAAACATGATGTCAAGGATCCGATGATGACGGTATAACCATCGATAATAGTAATCCGATAGGAGAAATTATTTGGTTTGTCTGACGGAGAAAAACTAAGGTAATAAACCTTTTTTTGTGGTATATTCATTTTATTTTCAACCGATTAAAAGTTATCGAATTTCTAACATGTTCGATCAATTTCAATATTCCTCTAGAAATGAGTATGTTGAGAGCCTGTTGCGTTTTAACAGCTGTAACTTGCTATCATGATGAATAAAAACGCTTTAACAATGAAAATAAGGTAGTTGCATTTTAAACACGCCACTTTTTTATAATGAATTAGAGCTTTTATTATATTATTACGAATAGTATAATATACTTTTAGTCAAAATTTCACATTATTTATCACATAAAAATGGTATTTATGTAGCCTAGGTTAGCGTGACCTTATAGAGTTTGTTTTCCTTCCATATTCTGAAAGTAGACATTGAACTGAGTCTAAAAACAAACCATAACAACACCTAAAACGCAGGTTACAGTTAAACCAATTTGGTTATGTTTGCACTAAACAAAAGAAACTAAACACTCCACAGACACAAAAAAAAGATAAATAATTACAAACGCAAACAAATTATAAAACGAAAGACAAGCAACGTGAAAAATGTAAATTTATTTTAATAAACCTGGCAATAACTGGCATAATAAACATTCAGCACTGAAACCAGTAAAACGTCATTCGATTAAATCTGACAAATCAAGGAACATTACAAATTACAACGTTGCCAAATTGAATGAATAACAATATTTTAGCGCGTTAGTTACGCGCATGCGCAAGTAACAGCTAAATTATTACGTGGCTTTTATAGAAGGAAATTCGTATAAATTACGAAAAGGAGACTTAAGTTGGTTTAGGTTTTATTTTTTGTAGGCTATATTATTTTTTTAGGTTGCAAGCTAAACTAACTTACAGTCTTGTCAGAGTATGTTTTAGGTTTTAAACATAGTCTATACTAATATTATAAAGAGGTAAAATTTGTTTGTTTGTATGTAAGGTGTAATCTCTGGAACTACTGAACCGATTGAAAAAATAGTTTTACTAATAAAAAGCTACACTATCCATGAATAACATAGTTCATTTTGATAAAAACATTTTTCATTTCAATATTTGTAAATTTAGTCGGAAAAAATCTTAGGTTAGGACTAGTCTGATGAACTAACAAATGTATTTACATTTATTACCATAGAAACCAATTGAATAAAATAACAGATAACAGCTGTTTGCTCCAATATTCCCATTAACAGCTAATTTCAAACTTTGAAGCAATTATTTGTATTTCTAACGTCAATATTCCCATTAACAGCTAATTTCAAACTTTGAAGCAATTATTTGTATTTCTAACGTTTAGGTTAGGTTTTTATTAAAGTGTAGACCTGAGCCTTGCGGGTTCTTTTAACCCTTAACTGGGCGCGCGGGGTGTATTTTAACCCCCACGCAGGTAATTTTTGCCATAAAAAATAACTGGAGTTGGCTACACTGCCATACAGCTCAGTTCCTTCCTAGGGTAGTGTGACACATCAACTAGTAATTTAGTTGTCTTCTTTCCTTATCAGAGGTCGGTGTACAGTCGGGTCAAAGAGTTCTGGGGTGTATTCTACACCCCGCGCGCCTAGTTACGTACGTGTTTTGGGAACTATCTCTGTGCAATTTTAAGTATATATTCAACATATGTATCTAAAAAAATCATAATTCTATTTAAAATATTTCTTCAGTTTACATCATGAAATAAATATGTTTAATATTTCAAATGATTTTATGTTAGTGAAATGTTTAAGTTGTTCATTTTAAACTGTAAAATTGAAAATTAAGAGAAAATTATTGTCTAACTTCCTTATTAGGTCAAATTTTATATTATCAATAAATTTTTTTTTTTTGTAAAACATTTTTTTTTTTTTTTTTTGAAAGCCACTACTATTCAGAAAAATGATTTAAGATATTTCATAATGTACAACGAGTATGTAACTAATTTTTTTTTCAAAGGATGCACTTTTTAATCAAAAGATTCCAAGTTCTCAAAAAAATTACATAAAAAATCATGTTATGAAAAAATTGACGTTTTAAGCAATGAAATGATAATAAATGAGGTAGTACAAAAAGTATTTGTAGAAGGATTTTCAAATTTTTTTTTATTATTTCTAAATAAAAATGGTTTTAATATGGGGGTATTTTTACACCCCGCGCGCCCAGTTACGTTTCAAACAGAGGCGCGCCCACTTAAGGGTTAACCTTTATTATAACTGCTGTTATAAAATATACAAAATAATTTGATTTACATTTAAAATTATTTAACATCTTAGCTTTGGGGTTATTATTAATCCTACACCTTCTACACTAATATTATAAAGAGGTAAAGTTTGTTTTTTTGTTTGTTTGTTTGTATGTAGGGAGTAATTTATGGCGTACTACTGAACTGACTGAAAAAATAGTTCTACTAATAAAAAGCTACACTATCCCCGAGTAACATATATAGGCTATAATTAATTTCGATTAAAACCATTTTTATTTCAATATTTGTAAATTTAGTCGGAAAACATTCTTAGGTTAGGCATAGAATGATAAACCAACACATGTATTTACATTTATTACCATAGAAACCAATTGAATACATAAAATAACAGATAATATAGCTGTTTGCTCCAATATTTCCATTAACAACTGATTTCAAACTTTGAAGCAATTATTTGTATTTCTAACGTTTAGGTTAGGTTTTTATTAAAGTGTAGACCTGAGCCTTGCGGGTTCTTTTAACCTTTATTACAACTGCTGTTTCAAAATACACAAAATAATTTGATTTATACATTTAAAATTATTTAATATCTTAGCTTTGGGGTTATTATTAATCCTACACCTATATTATAAAGAAAAGATAATATGATTATGTGTACAGAAGGTTCCAAGGGGGTTGGCGTGCGGAGCACGCAGGCGTTTCCCCTAGTATTATATTTTATGTTCTTAGCACTTCTTAATTTCCTAAACTGATGTGCTAATCTGGCAACGCTGTTATATCTAACAGCTCAGCAAGTTGGCTGAAAATTCGCTACGTTAATTCGCCTTTTTGATTTTGTTGTTAATTCTTTTACACTGTTATATTTGATTGGCCGCAGCCAGTGGAGTGAATAGTTTCAATATATTTAAAGAAAAATGTAAAGTTGTGTTTCATTCTTTTAGAAATGTATGGTCACGTTCATCTACACTAATACCATAAAAATTAGAAAACCCATCTCTGAAAAATGCTATAATTTGAGTAGACCTACTTAAAAAAAATGAAAAATGTTAAATGCCTGTAACTCGTAAACAGTTTTAGATCTCCAAAAACATCCGAGAATAAAAATGTCTTACGTTTTCGCCATATAAGAAAGATTTCGAGTGATGTAGACAATGTGGTTAATAGCTATATATGTTTAACTACTAGTCCTGGTGTGTAGGGGGGGGGGGGGGGCACAGTATTTAAAACAATTCGATCACGCAGATGAAGCGCTGACGTAAGTTTAGCGAATTTTAAAAATTACACTTATTTGTTTTAAGGTTCCAACAAATTATTTTGAAATTGGTCTACTCACGAAGGGGCTGAATAGATGCCTCATGTACGAAATATATTAATATACTTTGTTTGCACTTAAGTGACTTAAGCCTCCAGCTTCGACTCACCGAGCTGTTTCGTTCCACTCGCAGCAGAAAAACAACTTTTATGGTATTTTACGTTTTTATCGATTTTGAGCGAACTAAGCGAGCTATAAGGTCGTGTAAAAAAAGCAAATTGTGTAGAATAATATCCTACATTTATTCTTGTAAAAAAAGACGGGAAAATGTGTCATTCTTGTACAAAAAATAAAATAATTTCCTACCAAAAACCGTGCTTCCGGATGTTGAATTTTTTTGGCTAACGAATTCGTCCGAGATGCTTAGGCAACCAACGTGTGTACCAAATTTGGACCAAATCGGACTTGAAATGCGGCCATTAAAGTGCGGACACATATACGTACATAATATAAAATTTTTAAAGACACCCAAAAACGTGTTATGGCTACTACACTCCCGATCATAAGGGTCACTGCAATAGCTCGTCTTTCCTATCGAAATTCGCTAAACAATAATTGTTTTGTAAACTGGTGTACTTACCGAATTAAAACATCGGCCACACGATTCTACAAAACAATCGACATACCACTAATGCTCGGGGACAGCTAAGACAAAATACTGTTCATTTCTGGTTAGCTTGAAAATAAATGAAGAACAAACACTAAGTGGAGTAACCCGATACCAGAACAAAATTAAACCAAAACACAACCACCGACAGTTGGTTTATTTCAAATGGTATTGGCCAGCCTTACAACCGGGCGTAGTGTATTATCTTACCGCTGTGGTGGCACCACTGCCGATAAATCTCAGCCAGTCTGACAAACAACTTCCTTCCAACAGCCGCGTTGATTATCTGTTTTATTTATTTTAACAAGCCGTGACCGAGACAAGGTCCAAATTTCGAAACTAACGAACTACGGCTTGTTATCGATTTTATATTTAAATTTGTGTTTAAAATTTGTTAAGTTTTTTTATTGCGAGTTAGGCTAGTAAAACCTGAACTTCTGACCTCTTGACATGAACTTACTTTAAGACAACAATTCATTTTGATGAACATTCTACATAGGACTGCTTACATAACCAAGAGGAATTATCTCAAGGGAGGGCGCCATGCACTATTTCTTTAAAAAGGCCGGTTTTCACTACACGGACAAGACACGTACAGGGCAAGTAACATGTAGTGTCACCTCAGTTTTCACTACGCGTTACAGGCTTCGTACAACCTGCGTGCACTTTCGTCGTGTAGAAACTTTCTTGCTCTTCCTAAGTATTTTAAATATTTTGTTAGATTTTTTTATATAAAATCATTTTATCATAGATATTGATATGTTTTATTAAATATGCAGACTAAAATAAAATAGATCAGCACCCTGTGTCATAACGGCATTTTCCTATGGTTTCTTATGTAAAATCATCATTCATCGATTCCATTCGAACGACACTGTCCGAAACCTGTACGTGCCTTGTCCGCGTTCCTCTCTAAGGCTAAAGTAAAAGTTAAGTTTAAACTCTAAAGTGTGTCATTTTGATGTAAAGTTTAAAACAGCTTAAGATAATTATAATATTATTGTATGGAGTTGTAGTCTTTTAAATCCAAGTTGGCAAAAAATCTTTAAAACGTCTTGCGTCTGTGTATTTTGAAAATAATTCGACCATGCAGCTGAACCGCTGACGTGAGTTAAGGGAATTCCCAAAATTAAGTTTATATGTATTAGGGTTTCAACCAACTATTTGGGAAATTGGTCTACTCATAAAGACTTTGAATAGCTGCCTGCGTCTACGACATATATAAGTAGAATTTGTTTGCGCCTAGTCTAAAACCCCGGCTCAAATGCTCGCTTTGTGAGTTTGCATTTCGACCTCGCTATCGACTGCGCTTTGCGAGTTTGCACCTCGACCTTTTGGGGACCAGGATTTTGGACTGCTTCGTTTCGCTCGGACAAAGTTTGCATCCCGGCCGTAGGCCTCGTAAAAGAAGCTTGACCATGGTAAACTCCCCTTCATGGTTTGAACCAAGTAAGTTTATAGTATTTTACGTTTTGATCAATTTTGGGGTAACCAGACGATCTATAAGGACCTATAAAAAAACAATGCAGAATAATCTCCTATATTTATTTTTTTACATAAACCTCAAAAAGTTTCATTCTATTAGGAAAAATCTAAAAAACTATGGTAAAAATGTAGTTTACCTTGTCAATCGGTTTCTAAGGGAATTTGATATAGGCTAACATGAAAGAACACATCTAACTGATTGTAGAAACAACAAAAATTTTCCCGGGAAATAATATTTGTAGGAGTTATGAAAGAAATAAAACTTGAAATTGTATAGGTTAAGTTTCGACTTTTCCGCGATATTTGACGTAATTATAACAAAATAAATCACTTCACATACACCAAAAATGTAAGAATTAAATAAACTAAACAATATTAACCCCAAAAGTATCCACAAAGCAAGAAAATGTGAAAATAATGTAACAAACATAATTACGAAAACAAATGCATCGAACAATAGAAAGTACAGTATAACTGCGTATTTAAAATGGAAATTCATCAACGTTGCCAAATCGAACAATAGGTTATTGTACTGAATAAGGTGTGTATAAATCAAGGTAACTAGATAGTAAAGGTTGCCTCATGCGAGAAATATCAAAAAAAGTGGAGGTTTGAGTTTGTCTACATGACTATGAGGCAACCTTTACTTTCTATAACAGTATGCTTATAATATTTGTATAATTATAATATTTCGTCGTATTATCACTTTATATAATTAGAATTAAAAAAAACTAGAGGACTAACCTAAACTGTTTAGTCACAGTATGTTGCCGATAACAGTATAATTATAATATTTGTATGATTATAATATTTCGTCGTATTATCACTTTATATAATTAGAATTTAAAAAAACTAGAGGACTTACCTAAACTGTTTAGTCACAGTATTTTGCCGATAACAGTATGATTATAATATTTTGTCGTATTATCACATTATTTATAATTAGAATGAGTTGCCTAGACTGTTCGTTTCTACACAAAAAAGAACAAGAACAATCCGGCAACGCTGGCAGGACGGTAAGAAAAACATGTCGGCACTTTACAATGTAAATTCCCATAACGAACTTTTGATTTGAAAGTTTTTAATGTTGTACGTGTTGAAGATGGTTAAATATTGGTTTCCCGGAATCAGTGAAGTGTATAAATACTATATTTATTAAGAAAAAAGTTCAGGTTTGTGTGTTTATAGTAGTTTTGATTGACAAGGTAAAGTAAATAAATACCAAAACTATTTACTTCCTGTCCAAAAGATGGCTTCCGGTTGTTCCTTTTTTTGGTTGACGAACTCGTCCGAACAACTTAGAAAACCAACGTGTGTACCAAATTTGGACATAAAACATGTGGCCGTTAGAGTGCAAAAACACATACTGTATAGGCTTCTTATATATAACATTTTTAATTACAGTCCAAAACGTGTTCTGGTGACCATGATCGGTCCTCATTGACTACGCCCGACCTTAGGTCTCATCATAAGAGTTACCGTACCAATAAGCTCATGTTTCCTATGGAAACTCGCTAATAAGTATATCTACGAAAATCTGGTTTAAGCATTAATATTTCTCTTGTCTGTGGTTTAGGTTTTAGAGTAATGCATAAATAAGTATATATAAATAATAAACATAACACAGTTCCTCACAAAAAAACTTGTAATACTTAATCCAAGTCATCATCATCTGTGGTGGTTACAACGACAAACTTATAACTACAGTTTATAAATATGTTTCTAACCAAATCAAACTGAAAGTTTCAGGCAAGCAATTTTGGTAATATTTCCACGATTTAAAACAATTTTGAATGCATATTTGGTACTGCGAACTCATTTTGGCCACATCCCGTAGCAAGGATTGGTTGTATCAAAAATTGTTCCAAAAAATGTTTGGATAATATTTATAATGTTTTAACCGAACCAATTTGATACTGTGCCTACTAAGTTTTGGCGTGGGGAGTTTAGATTTGTTTACTTCCAACCCCTATTTACCCCTGCGATAAGGGTTATACTTATCAAAAGAAGTTTCAGTCAAATATTTTGGTAATCTTTAGAATATTCGCAACAGTTTTTTAAGGAGTATAATACGTTTAATTTTTCCAAAAAATCTTCCACATTTCTAACCGTTAACACAGTCAACCGATATTTTCCATCTATGCATATTTAGAAGTAATTTGTGTAAAATTGTGTCTGTTACCGTGCCCATAGAAAAAAAGATATTTAATTGCTTTGTCCCGCCTGTCTGACATAGAATCAACGAAGATCAACAAACACTAGCCTACTGAAGATGAAAATACGAAAGTTTCAAGGTATATAGATGATTACGGGTCATAAATGCTCACTAATCGAAATTTTGAATTTAAAGAATAAAAATGGCGAACATCAGGGGCTTTACTCCCAGCACTAAGACAGCTGGTTCAGATAAAAAGCTAAACAACAAAACATTAGATTAGGCCTATACTGAAGCGACACACGTTTGTTCTTTAAGACTGCATTTACAGGGTTCATGCTACTTTTTACTCTTGGAAATGCAAGTACTTTCCAACGGCATTTTTAAAAATTCAGGAGTCAAATATAGAAACTTAAAAGTTTTTTTTTCAAAACATCTAGGCTGTATAAAACGATTAGGCCTATATAGGCTACAGGGTGTAAAAAAACCTTTCAGGACATTGGGATATGATTCCTTATACAAAAAGGAAGAAAAAAGTACATATAAACATAGGCCTGAAAACGCTTCGTTTTCCAGATATACGCCATTTTGTTTTTTATACAAAATAATTCATATGCTTATATGAACTTTTTTCTTCCTTTTTTTACGAGGAATCATATCCCAAAGTCCTGAAAGGTTTTCTTTACACCCTGTATACACACATCAACTATATTTAAGAATAATCCAGGTGATTGACGACAGAATTAGGTGCACCAAACACATCGATAGTTCTAATGGAAGTAAATGTTCTGACTTTGTTTTTGTAATAATTCAAACTCAACTGGAGAAATAAAATCCAGTTAAACAAAACAATTAACGATTTGGATGGACAGCGTGATTATTTATAAAAAATGTCAATGTCTGCGAAAATAAAATAAAAATCCAAGAATTTTCCAAGCACATTTCAGGACGCATGAACACAAACGTTATAGCCTAAGCAAGCTTAGCATCAGTTTATTTCCTTCACGGTCAACAAATGCTTTAGGTTAGGTTAATATAATTGTATTTTTAAATTTTAAAAAGCGTAAGCAGCACTGCCGCATTGCTGTAGCAGAATTTTCTTATCAGGGAATAACTAGTATTAAATACTGGGAGCTTCATATGAATTATGTTCCTTGTTCCGGGAACTGTATCTAAAATACCTTTACACAGGTTTATAGTAAATTGCATTGCCTTTCGAATGATATAACTCAAATTGTACTCGGGCTTATGAGTGGGAGAAATTACGCAATTTCCTAGCTAAATTTGCCATTTTGCGTCAAATCGAAAAATTAAAAATTCAGTATCGGGGAAGTCCTACAAGGACCAAATATTCAGCAATTTTGAAGCATATTTACGACCACTTATCAAGGTGAGGAAAACACATATATACTTACATACCCATCCAATCCCTATCTAAAAACAATTAAACAGTCTAACTCCCCCATTTTGAATCGGATCGAAAAACAAAAAAAAAAGTTTATTTGAAGAACCCTACTAGGACCATTTCACCAGAAAATCAGCAATTTTGAAGCATATTTACTACCAATTATTAATCCGGGAATAAAACATATATTTCATTTAACCATTTAACATTCATTAATAAATTTTCGGTATATATAGTCTCCAAATGGTCTGAAACGTATAGAAACGAAGATCTACCTGCTTGGGTCGAATGTAATAGCTCTTATTTTCTTCGAAAATTCAGCTAAAAAGTACGTATGTAGTAGGCCTACATGGTTCTGAGATATAACTGTCCCGAGAACTTTGTATATTCTTTGTGTATATCTCTATCCATCTTTTAAATAGCCTAATACAAAAGTTATCAAAATAAAATTTTTGAGAGTAGCGTACGAATGCTTTAGCCAATTTTTATTTTCTTCCTACAGAAATTCATGGTGTTTAATTTGATGTAGGTACAACGCATTTATGTGACCAACGCAAACTTTTGAAATGGGGTAGGAGGAGGAGGGGATTTTGTAAATAGGTTTTCTAACGCTCCACTGACGGTACCCAGATCTAATTTTGTGTAAACCTTTTCGTCTTTTTAATAAAATAGAGTTGATAAGTTTTTTTTAATCACAGCCCGTCTGCTGTTAGACAAAAAATCACCGTGTGTTTAAAGTTGTCTGTCTCGAAATAACTGTAAAGAAAGCCTACTACAATATTTACCAGCCAATGTACGATAGTTTCCTCCCATAGTGGGTCTACAACTTGGTATGTTATTACAGGGAAAGGTTGGGCGGGTTAATGTTTATATGTTTATTTATGGTTAGGCTAGGGGGAGGTCTAGAATATGGGAGACAGCTGTTTTACAAGACCGGGTTTAGTTGAGAGAAATAATGTGTGTTGAGGGAAATCAATATCGATGTAAAACCGAATACCGAGTTTCAAACCGAAATCTTTAAACGGCGGGTTTTTTCCAACAAAACTCTCGAATTTTACATTTTGTATATAGCTTCTGTTTCAAGGATTTTCATGAAAAAAGGTCAAACTGCAAAGTTGATATAAGTGTTTAAAAAAGTATCCTAGTAGCCAAACGATAATTGAATGTTTCAACTGTTCTTAAGACGATTTGAAACGTATTTTGCAAAGGAGATCAAAACACTTGAAAGGTCTGTCATTGGATTCAATCCTCCAGTTTTAACAATTTACAAGAGATCTTCTTGAGGCTCGGCTCCCTAAATTCAAAACGGTAAAGCTGGCTACCAATTTCAATGTTAAAATAATTCGACCACGCAGCTGAACCGCTGACGTGAGTTGAGCAAATTTCAAAAATTAAGTTTATAGACCTATGTTTTAGGGTTTCAACCAACAATTTGAGAAATAGGTCTACTCACGAAGGCGTTGATCAGCTGTCTGTGTGTACGCAATATATTAGTAGAATTTGTTTGCGCCTAGTGAGTTTGCACCACTTGGCTTCGAACCAGGTACTTTTATGGTATTTTACGTTTTGATCGATTTTGGGGGAACCAAGCAAGCTATAAGGTCGCGTAAAAAAACAAAATGTGCAGAATAACATCCTACATTTATATTTTTAGAAAAAAACTCTAAAAAATTTCATTCTCGCAATAAAAATCTCAAAAAATAGTTACTTCCTGTCAAAAAACGTACTTTCGGTTGTTGGATTTTTTTGGCTAAGGAACTCGTCCGAGCCACATAGACAACCAACACGTGTACCAAATTTGGACCAAATCGGACTTAAAATGCTACCGCTAGAGTGCGAACACATAATATACAGGATGTAACAGGAAGAAACGGAAAGAATTGCAGGACGTGTTCTACTGGTGAAAATAATGAAAAAAGTTCCTATAAACATAGGTCCGAAAACGCTTCGTTTTCCAGATATCCGCCATTTTGTTTTTTGTACAAAATAATTCATATCTAGAGAACGGTTTGACTGATTGAGTTCAAACTTGGCATAAAGTTTAAGCTGTCAATGATATACCTAAAAAAAAAATAAACGATTAAATCCAATCATGCGTTTCAAAATGGCGGCTGTTTGAAAATTTCAAACCTAAATTACTCTAAAACCGTACATTTTAACGAAAAATGTCAAGACACCTTTTTTGTAGCCCTTTTGATTCCCTATCGGATGGTATAACTGTCAAAACAATCGGATATATGAATTTTAATGACACCCCAAAACGTGTTCTGGAGACCATGATCGGTGCTCATTTGCTACTCCCGACCTCGGGGATCACCATAAGGGCCACTGCAATAGCTCATTTTTCCTATGGAAATTCGCTAATAACCTAATCATACCTTCACTTTCAAGCATATTTTTATGTTATTTTCGTCAAAAAACGAAAGCTGTATTTTTTCTTAAAGTAAAATAGATTGTGAGTGTCAGTGGCGTAAATAGGATTTTAATTTGGGAGGTGATTAACCTGGAAGGAGACACTACCGAGGGATCCCCCAACTGAAATCAGGGTGTCCGGTTTGAAAATTTACACTCTTAAAAGTACGATTTTAGCGACTTTATTGTCTTTTTTTGTTTTACGAAGTAGCATTTATGAACATGAACAATATAACTGAATATTGAATAGAGATTATATTGGATTGAAAAAAAATAACTTCTTGATACAGCAATACATAATATTTATTGAATTTGTAAAGTTTTTGTTCAAAGCTTAGGACTATATTACAAAATCAATCTTCCTTAGTTTCTTTCCAAAAGTCATCAATAACCTCGTCAACAGTGATATCAATTTCTCGATGGATTGACAGCATTTACCCTTATGAAAAAAATTACAAATAAACGGTAGGCCTACCAGGAACTGGCACATACTTTCTCACAAACATATTTAAATTATTAAACAGATTCACGGTGACTTGTAGGGTGGGGTAGGAGAGGTGATTTTGTATTAAAGTTGTTTTCCTATAAAAATCCATAAAATAACGGAAAAACCAACTTTTCTCAAAAACGGATCGAACGATTTTGATTAAAATTTTACAGTTTATAGTACTTTAGGTCCCTAATAAACTATAAAATATTAATCAAAATCGTTAGAGCCGTTTTTGAGAAAAGTAGATTTTTCCGTTATTTTAAGGGTTTTTATGGGAAAATTACCCTTAAAAATAAAAAATTCACAAAAATGAAAAAAACGCCTGGAGATACCGTGGATTAGTACCTCCATACCAAATTTCATCAAAATCGGACGACTGGTTTAGGCTCTATGTCTGATAACATCCACACAGACATACACACATACAGACACACACACACAGACATCACTCCGAAAACCACTTTTTTAGGTTCAGGGGGACCCAAAACGGATATTTCCACCAAAAACTCAAACTCGAAAATTTTGACGAATACAATACTTTCTCCATATATACTATGGTATAGGGGGAGAAAGTAAAAATATTTACTACTTGTTATGTAGGGTATGCCTAAAGTTAAACTTTTGTTTTTCGTAACGGAACATTTTTTGTTTCTTGAGTTAATAACTTTATAAATTTTACAACTATCATTTTTTTACTGTCATACATAAATTATTTGAACCTTTCTCTACAAAAAAGCTACGGAATACTTTTGGATTGGGATTCATTTAGGCCTACTAGCCTATTTTTGACGAATTTTTGAAAAAATGCTTGCAAACGCCAAAAAATCTATTTTTGTTAACGTTGCAGGTTTTAGGGTTAACGGTATATGTTAAAACAGCAGTATTTTAAAACGTTTAGATTTTATTTTAAATTTTTTTTCTAAATATTATAAATCTTTCTCCTTTGGGGGGTGATTGATCACCCTGATCACCCCCTCATTTACGCCACTGTTGATTGTTGATTGCTAAGGTTTTTTACAATATCTCTTTTTGCAACTGAGTAAAAAATTAATAAAGTTTACTATTTTTTACTAATTATGTCATACGTTTATGAAAACAAAAAAAAACGGGTTTTGAACATTTATTCAGCAATCAACATAGGCCTATGACAGTAGGCCTACTTCAAAATTCCACAAATTAAAGGAAAAAAATTACTTACTCCGTAGCATTGCTCTTATGGGAATAATCAGATTCAATATGGCGGACAGGGTATCCTCCCCTTAAACTTAGCTACATACAGTAGCCTCAAACTAAGATTGTGTCTGCTTAATTAAGGGGTGTGACCTGCCTTCTACTTCATCCCCAAGGCTGACTTACCAGTTACAATCAATTTCATGAAAACTATGTTTAACAAATTGTACTGCTTAAACTACATTTAACTCGAGAGTGACAACTCAATAACGGACTGCATCGCACACTTATCTTATAATTTTAGGCTACCTATTTGCGTACAATATTTAGGCTATATACAAAATTTAAATCACTCTTTAGAGAAAACTATGGAAATTATAAACATGTAAGGATTCTTAAAAATGTAGGCCTATAATAAGTTATAAAACTGTAATAAAAAATTGAACAAAGTACTGTAATGACAACAAATAGCCTACAAAAAGCAAGAAACACTTATATAGGTCAAAATAAAAAAATTCCTGTGAGAAATTTGTAAATAATTAGGCCTTGTTGAATTAATTTTTTATTTTAAACTATTTTCAGTATGACCCTTTATTTAGTCAGAAGGCAGGTAAGTTATTGCTGTATAAATAGATTGGTGTGGTCCTGGTTTTTATGTAGGCCCTTTGTGTGATACTATCTTGTTATAATCATACTGTATTTAAAGTTTTAAGGTTCGTCTTCTTTTCACATTATAAGTGAAGCAACGTAGACAAAATGCTTTTTTTCCAAATAATAGGCCTACATTATTTCAGTTATAAAAATTTAACTTTTGAACTAGGGTTAGGGCCTACCTGGCTAAATAACTGTGCACAACTTTTTTTCCAAAATCGTTGCAACTGTCATATATTTGTTAGACATGACTCAACATTTTTAATCTGCTATGCTAACCCAAAAACATATAGAACACATACAATTTTTTTAAATCTCGTTATTAAAAATGAGTTTCCCCAGAATTGAAAGAAAAATAGCAGGCAGAAATAAAAACACCTGTCTTAAAGGAAATGTTTGGTCTTGTAACATTTAATCAATAAAACTGACAAAGATAAATTTCTAAAAAATCACATTTTGAACTAGGAATTTTTCTATTAGCCTAGGTCTCCGTTGTTTTTATAACGAGTTATAAACACTCGTTATAAACTGTTAGCTGAACAGAACACGAGTTGTTTGACAAAAACAAATTTTTTGAACCCTAAATGGGAGCAATAGAGTGTGCAGAAGAGATAGAGGGAGTCAGAATTTGTTTCATCCATAGGCTAAAACATATCATTGAAACAAAAAACATTCTTGAACTACTTGTGTTTAATTTTAATGGAATAGTGTAACTTAATTTATCTAAAATTTAAAAAAATAGATTTGAATCGTAAAATTTAGAAAACAATCATACTTTAACAATAACTGTGCACACTAATTTGGCCTTTAAGTTGAAGGAATTAATAGAGGGCTGGTAGTTTAATATGATACATTGGTTTTTATGTGCGTCCATTCATTAAAAGAAAATAAGATCCCATGTATAGCCTACTGCTTTGTCAGTCAAAAGGAAAACACTGAAATTTGATATAAAAAGCAAACTTAAGCTTAATGTCTTTACATTCCAATCATCTGAATTAAAACAATAGCCTATTTGACCATGTACATTTTAGGAAATGGGTGTAATTTTGGTTTGATACTGTCATCTATTTTTTCAACATAAAAATTGACAAAACTGAAAAAGACAAACAAACTGGAAGCAGTGTGAAAAATAAGAGCTTACACAGCCATTTTAATAATGCTCTTGCGCATTGTCAATCCCGATATTTGTCTAAAAAAGCATTATCTTCTAGAATTGATATATCTAGAGAACTCTGATACATTAAATGTATTTACCTAAATATATTTTTGCTTTAAGGTAAAAAACCTTTTTAGTCCACTTTGTCTCAGTCTGATACAAAAACTATGGTTATTTACAATTGTACTAAATATTTTTAAAGTCTTATTTTAATTTGAAGCCGGCTTAGGCCTTCACACAATTAGAACTTTCATAGTGTACTACCTCATTGTGTATTATTTATATTGACCATCTTCTTGTAGACTTTTGGTGATTTTTCACGGACAATCACCATCACCGTGAGTAGGCCTATAGTGTAAGTTTATTTACAATTAAACTTAGGCTATATAATTTTTGTTATTTTCTTACCAATCTAAAAATAACAAAACCTGAACCTAAACTTATTCACAGTTAACGAATATTTCCAGTTTGTAAACACATATATATATATATGGATGGGCAAGCATTGTACATTTTTAATTTTCTTAAAAACAGGGAATTTTAGTCTTCTTGTGCAATCACTGTATTTGTATGTATATCTCTACTGTCACTATATAATCTTATGTTGGTATCACTACTTAATTTTTGTAAGGAATGCCATGGAAAAAAGTAGTTTAGATGGAGGGAGTATAGGCCTTTGTATTGTAAATTTTGTCAAATAAACTTCTGTCTCTTTAGAAAATTAATTAATTTTATTCCTGATTGATATAGAAAGGGAATCCATAAGTACACAAGTACGAAACTTATGAATGACTAGGGGAGACCCCTGCCTTCTCTGCACGCCAACCCCCAATGGAACCTTCAAAAAACATACCCTATGTTATGTTTCATTTATAATAAAGGTATAGGATTAGGCTAATAATAACATCAAAACTAAAATGGTAAATAATGTTAAATGTTCAAATCAAATTATTTCTTATACTGTATAACAGCAGTTATAATAATGGTTAAAATAACCAGCAAGGCTCGGGTCTACACTTTAGAACCCTAACCTAAAAGCTAGAAATACAAAAATAATTGCTTTGAATTTAGAAATCAGCTGTTAATGGAAATATAGGAGCAAAAATAGCTAGCTATATTATCTGTTATTTTATTCAATTTGTTGCTATGGTAATAAATGTAATTATACATGTGTTGGTTTATCATTCTAGGCCAACACTAAGAATTTTTTCCGACTAAATTTACAAATATTGAAATAAAAAAATGAATTATAGCCTATGTTACTCAGGGACAGTGTAGCTTTTTATTAGTAAAACTATTTCTTCAATCAGTTCAGTAGGGCCTAGTGCCAGAGATTACCTCCTACATACAAAAAAAACTAACTTTTAATTTTTATAATATTAGTATATAGATGAATAGGCTAGGCTATATAAATAAAACTAGAATACAGTAACACATAAAATACAAGGTAGGACAATATAGTCCTTTATAAGTTGTGTGCACACTACCAGGTTAAAGTGGAATACATAGGTCTAAATAAATACCTATAGAGGCTATGTATAGTATATCCTACTCCTCTCTCTATGTTGTTTCAGTCTTATCAGACTTGATCAACTACTGCATAATCACATCCCAATAAAATTATCTCTCACAATGTAGGCTAATTCCAAGATGTATTTATTACAAAAATAATCTAATACAGGCCTAAAGGATTTGACTGATGGACTCAGAATATAGCGTAATATATCAAAATGAATGGCTGTATCGAGATCGTAGTAGCTGATAAGCTTTTTTTAAGAAAAGTTGAGTTTAGTGGTATCAACATTTTTATACGTAGGTCTACATAGTCACTGACAGGTTCTTTTTACGAACTGGAATCATACTTGATACAGGAGGTAAGTTTATGTTCAGGCAGCCATAATTGACACATATTAATGACAACAATAAAGTTAAGCAGATGACTAATTTTTATTTGTTGTCAGAAAGTTTATAATTTTTTATTTAACTTGAAGTTAAATTTTCTATTGCTAACATAAATTTGAGCGCAGTTTACTATTCGACCCTAGGCTAACCTATGGCAAGAATAAAAAAAATCTAAAAGGTTCTAACCTATAGTTAGTATTTAGTCACAGTATGTTTACCTGTAGGCTATTCAACATTTAACAGTAGAATGAAAAACAACGTTGTTGTCTGCAAAAATACTAGGCTAGGGTCAAATAGTAAACTTAAGCCTAAATTTGCTCTTACTTTACACAATAGGCTACTTTTGTGCATTCTCTTAAGATCACATCAAAGATGTTTATTAAATTGTCTCTAGGCCTTTACAAACTTGTCTATAGGGCTACTGACACATTAAATGTTAAAACACATTAAATACGACAGCCTATATATCCATACGAACTGGAAACACACTATGACTGGTAGCCTACTGTTAGAGGTAAATGTAATAGTATGTTAAGATGGTAAAAATGTAGTTTACCTTGTCAAACGATTTCTAAGGGAATTTGATATAACATGAAAGAACACATCTAACTGATTTTAAACATTAGGATAGACTAACATTCTAGACCTTTTATTAATTTAAAGGGTCTAGGCCTATTATTAAAACAAATCTAATGGATGCTTTAGAGTTTATCTTTGACTGTAAAAGGTTAAGAAAGGTTCAACAAACATTACATATTAACTCATAGACTTAATATTAGGATTTACCAAAATGTTACCATAATGGGCCAATTAACTTAATTAGCTTACATCTAGTCCTACTAGACCTACTGTAAAGCTATCTTAGAATAGGCCATAAACTAAACAATAAAAGATAAGTCTTGGTAATTAATTATACACTAGACAAGGCTATGTGTCTGTGACTTTTCTGGTACACTAATAATTAATTTCCACTAGGCCTTTATAACTATAGGACTTGAAAATATATGAAATGCCACTGGTAGACCTAATTGCTTCTGTACTAAGTATAATTCATTGCCGTTAAAATATAAGCAAACTCAACTATTTTGAATTGGTTAGGCCTATAACTAGGGCCTAATTTCGATCAAATATTAACTCGAGATAAATAATAAAAGAATCTTCACTAGCAAAATGGGCGTCAAAGCTAAACCTACATTGTACCATTGCAGTGACACGCTTGAGCCTAACCTTGTGTAGTGGAACAAAACTTTTATTTCAACAGGTCAAACTCCAAACTTATTCTAGTAGTAAGGTTATGTATATTGAATCCTACCTGTTGGTTGTCAACTTCGGCTGTAGAACAACTCACAAAACTGATAGTAAGCCATGTTAAAAATGAACACTAAATCACAAACTTTATCACTTGGGTTGTCACGAAAATATTTACATAAAACACTAAATTAAAATCAAATTTTTACTAGCAAAACGAACACATAATAACGAGCCAAACTAATTGTATTCTACGGCCTAGGTAGTATACTTTAAATTTTTGTTGAGGCGAACAACTACCACTACAAAATAAACACGAAGCACTCACAACGGTATTACAATCTGCACTAACAAGACAAGCTAGTTAGCAGTTTGATTAACACGGACATGATAAATAAATTACGTCATACATAATAATTATACTGCTTCGTTTATAAGTTGAGTAGAACTCTACCGGCAGTAAACTGAACCAAGAACAAGAAGTGATCTTTGAATTTCCATCTCCTTTTCTCCCCACCACTATTCACTCGTTCTCTCTGTCCCTCTTTGTTTACTCGTTAAATATTAAATCGTTGTTTCACTCCATGGCAAAGGAAGGAAAGGGCCATCTATTTTATTTAAGTGGCACCTCATACGACCTCCCATTCTAAACATTCTTGAAATTGTACCAACTTCATAAAACACATACCGCATTTTTAATAGATCTAACAATGACAGACAATGGTTTTATTTTTTAAGCAAGGTCCTTGACTTCACTGAAGACGAGAATTTCATGGAAAGTACCTAATAGGCCTATTTTGTAAATAATAAATTATCACACAGATATGAATACAGATTACAAGCAGCTGAATGACCCCACATTTTGTTTAAATTTGAATAAGATTTAGAATAAACAAATAATTAAAGACATTATTTATTTTTTATATGCTTATAACACCAAACAGAAATCAAAATCAAGAAAAGGGAGTACATTTTGACCCTGTAAAACAACACAGTATTGCAAAAAAAATGTGCACCCACTTTATTTTTATTATATCTAAATAAATACATTTAGTGCTATTTAGGCTGGGAGTGTGTTTTTTTTTAATTTTTTTGTAAAATGGAAAACAATTCATCGGTAGTATAACTAAAAAAGTAATCTATTTATAGATGTAAACATTCTCAATTTTTATAATATTAAATTTGTTTTAAATTAATTAATTGTGAACCTTTCTATACCAAATAAAATAGCAATTATTTTAGTATTCGCTGTAGTAACAGGTAACAGCACCTATTGGACAACGAACGAATGAGTAAATTAAGTTTTCTAGAAATCAATCTAGGTAGCAGCACATAACACGTTATGATAGGGAGAAAATAGATGTGCTATAAAAATAGTTTTCATCACACTGTATCGAAAATAGTCACTTTCAATATCAGCTTTGAGTATTGAAAATAGCTTTTACTGTTTTTACTCAGTCTAGATCGGCAAAATCAGCTGGAGATTTTGCCGTCGGCTAGTTGCCGATCTCTAAATTAGTTATAAACTATAACACCAGTAGCGCTATCAATAATAATTATGATTTGTAATGTTGGCTTATTAATTTAGTAGATATAATAACGATTTTAACAAAGAAACAATCGTGAGTAACAATTAAAACTACATATTGATACTATTTACAAGTATTAAATAAATAATAAACTTTTAACTTATTATTTAAAAAAAGTACATCAGTTGTGTACCAGTATCGGAAGTAGAGTATTCATGTATTACTTGATGATTTGATGTGAGCGCTGTTCCAATTAATTTAGGGAGGTTTTTATTTGTATCGCTACAGTATTGATATTAAAATCAGCTGATATCAATATTTTAGTTAGTGCTGTAAAAGTAAACTATGTTGTCATTGTACTTCAGGCATATTAACGAGAAACGATAGGTTATTTTGAAAAAATATATAATCTATTATTAATCACAGTGTGAAGAAAAGTATCGTTCATCACACAGGCCAAAAGTGGCTTTTCTATCCTAGCTCATTTTCCGACCTCGGCTTCGCATCGGTCGTTAAACTTGAGTTCGTATCGAAAAGCAACACTTTCGGTCCTAGTGATGAAATAATATACTATTTAATCTAAAATCAAAATAAACAGTACCTTCTCTAACGAGAGGTCTGCGTAAGTGCATTAACCGCCTAAAAAAAAAAAAATAAATAACAAATCCAGCGAATTTGTTCGGCATAGGTACATGTTTGCCTAAATTGGACGCACCTTGAAACTACATTATAACATTTTGATCCAGTTGGGATATAACAAACTCACAAAAAGTTGAAGGGTCCTGGTAAACTAACTTAAAAGATTGTGAAAAAGTAGGCCTAGGCTTAATGTTGACAAGATAGTCTAAATTTAACCTCAAATTCGATCTAGACAAAATAATTTAAAAACAAGTAAATTCACTTCAGGAAATAGTAGATAATAAAGAAATAACGATAAACACTCATATTATAACTAAGTAACACTTAACTTACCTTTTTATATACAAATCAAGTTTAATTTGCCTAGCCTAAGCCTAACTACGTATTCAAAATGTTTCACATTTCGAAATAAGTAGTAGCGTATGTATTATTTGTGTAATATAAGTTGTAATAGAGTTAAATTTCAAAAGCAATGTATAGTTTATTAAAAAAAGTGTTATAAAATTGAAAAAGTGTTAAACCAAACAAAGTAAGGTTATTGGTGAGTGTGCTGTGAAATAAAGTTGCATAACAAAACATAACTGCTAACTGAATACAACGACCGTAGATACATTGAGGACAGCTGTTTTACAATTGTGTTCTGTGGTGAATAAAGATACAATTATATTGATTTATAAAAGTAAATAATTACGTATTTCGGACAAATTAAGACTAATAAAGGTTAAATATTATTATAAACATTGTGAAAACATAAATATCTCCGTTAAAAACAATAAAAATAAACTTTTAATATATTTTTGTGTATGTGACCAGAAACACCTGCCACTTACGGGACCAAGTAGTGAAAACAATTGTTAAAGATAATTGCAACGGCACTGTCTGTAGAAGCCGGGATAGTTGAACTAAAAATTGGTAATCCAGCTTTAAAACCTTATACTGTTCAGACGTACTTAACAAACTTATAAATAATTTCATGTGAAATAAGTTACAATATACTTTTAGAAAGATAAATGGAAGAATATATAGATAAAATACCATCAAGATAAGAGACAATTATAAAATTTGCATAACTAATAATTGGTAAAGTACCAAATCGAATTTTAACTTCTGAAAAGGTAATATCCAACCAAATTAACTATCCATTATAAACCAGTGACTTTATTCGAAGAGAACAATAGTTAACTAAAACCATTTTTGTAAATATTTAAAGAACTTGAATCATTTTAACACTTTGTAATATAACATTCCCTAGTTTTAGATATTTTATTTGGTATAGACTTAAATTTGATATTTCTGATTGTACATTTAATAGGCCAGGATCCTTTCAACCCGAGAAATAAAGTCATGATTTGTCACTTGTAAATATATTTATTAATTTTGTTAGAATATAATTTTGTGATTACATATTTTAAGTGCTCTATAAAATTATAAAAATTGTAACTTAAATCTGAACATTGCCTACAGAACTTTAAAAGAACCAGCAACACTTTTGCATGTAATAAAGGAACATTGTGAAACAAAGACCTAGTCATTGATTTCTTTAAAATAGGCCTAGCTTATTGAATATTTTCATTGGAAGTTGTCTAACTTTACAAAGAGAGTTTTTGAACTTTTCCATTTTATAATTGCCTTCACAACTTGTGGCTGATTTAGAAAATAATTTTCATAAAATAAAGAAAGGCATTTTTATTTTATTATTGACGCCCAACAAGTGGGGTTCTTCAATAATAACAAATAATTATAACATAAATAAATTGTTATCGAAATTAAGTTACCGTATTGAATTTATGATGTACTCATACAACCAGTATATAAAATGGTGTAAAGTTGCAAATGCTATCTAAATATAATTTATTTAACAGTTTAATAAAAAAACACAAAAATCTGTAATCCATTTTGTTCTAAAACAAGAAATTTTCAAAATCAATGTAGGGCAATAAGTTTAAATAATAATATCAAAAATTAATATAAGGAATTTACAATAAGGCAGAAACTTAATATCTTAAATTCTCATAATTTTAATGCTGGTAAACTGAAATATTAATAAATAGATACCCAAGTAACCATTCTTGGGACAGTAGCCCAACTTGGGACTTTTTAATTTTTATGGTTGGCCAACCTGATATATTCTATTGTTGCTACAAAAATGGTATGAATTGATAGATGGCTAGCTAGCTTAAACTACAGTGAAAATAAACATTCTGATTTCTGGGATAGTTCTTTTGGCAAAATTATATACCGTACTTTGATTATTACACAAAAAACAGGTACAGTAATTTATTTTGACTGAATAACTTTAAGTGGACAGGGCATTCTTAATAAGTTCTAGAGAATGCTAATACATTTTTTCTTTGCCCTCTTGTGTTTGGTAAGAAGAAGTGTGACTGCTTTAATGTTTGCAAAATAAATATTATCTTTACATAAAAATTTACATTGTCACGTAACTTGGGACACAGTCAAATGCAACCTAATGTATCCAACAAAGAAAATGATTTCGTTATGGTTTTGTTTACCTATAATGAAGGGAACAAGATTGAAGCTAAGAAAGAGTTTATAGGTAAAATTTTAAAAAAGCTACATGCGAAATTAAAAAGGATCGCAAAGAGGTTTTTGTTTTTCCAAATGTTGAAGGTATGGAAGAGGATATCGAGCTTCATCAAATCAAAGGAGTTGTTGAACCATTTAGCAAATTGAGTAGGCCTATATGTTTTGCTTATAAAGTGCTATTTTTTAGTTTCCTAAACCACAACCCATAGTTTAGGTTGTTTGATAAATTGATTACCGAGCTTTTCTAATAAAGGGTTTTTTGTTTATGAAAATGTGTAAAAATAATTCCTTTATAGGTTTGTGTGTTGAGAATAGTAATTAAAGTGGTTTTATTTTAATATGGGTCAGCAGGCAAAACACTGTCCCAAAGTAGGGAAGGTATCTCCTAACTTGGGACACCTTTTTATTTTTTAAATTTACTTTGTGAAAGATAAATTGAAAATGTTATTACTAATTCAAAAAGTACTAAGGCAGACCATAGTTGTCATACATTTTCTTTTACCCCACCTATTTTTTAGTATATGTCTATTGTAGTCTAAAACTGAAAATTGTCCCAAGTATGGGCACTTATACGTACGTTTTTAAACATTTTTAAATGCAACAATACTGTTATTTGTACTGTGATGGATATATGTGAAAGAAGATTTAAAATGCTTATCTAACTTTTATACTGGGTTATTTATGGAATTTTGAATTTCAAGGGATTCTTTGATAATTCAAACTTAAAAATGGTCTGCCTTGAAATTCACAAGAGCCATAAGACCTTACTCTGACAGCACCATATGACAGGAAGTCATAGTGGATTTCCCCCAAGGACTATACAAGAAGGTCTGCGCATCGAGTGGAGAAAATTCGTCCACCATGCGCATGTGCGTCAATCAGAAGACAGCGCTCCTCGGCCGGCCATGGTGCCTGCCTATACAGCCCGTGCATTAGACGTACTTTCGGCGGTCTTTTTATCTTATTTTATAATACATAGTTACTAATTAGGAAAATAATTATATTTTAAAGGTAGGATCTCAAAAATACCATTTTATTTTCATATTAAAATCAGTCATTGCACGTTACAATGAACAAATAATACTGTCCACTGATATAAAAATATGTACATGTTTACTATTTATTTAAACTTTTTTAACACTGGTTTTCTTAAATTATTGTCTCCCAGTTTTTTTTTTTAATTATTTATTTTGAATACTATTTACTTATTAAATCAGTCATTGCATTTATTATTAATTATTTTTACAAAATAAGTAAAAATGTGGTTCTATTACTTTGGACGTTAAAATGTACAAATAATACTGCGTGATACAAAAATAAGTACATGTTAATTATTTATCTAAACTTTTTTATCAACTGTTTTCTTATATTATTGCCTCCCAGTTTTTTATTTAGTTCCTTTATTCTAACGTAAGTACTTACTTTTATTAAAGATCTAATAACTTCTTCTGGAAATATATGCCATCTCATTCCTTAATCTTCACATACTTGAGTAATAATAAATTTTTCTTTTTTATGCAAAGTTAGAAAAATATCTTAAATGGTGGATGCAACTTTAAATAACTCCGTAGTAGGAATTATAAGTTTTCTCCTACTCACTGTTGCTATCCAGTTGCCATGAGTTGGATTCAACATCTAGGTGTTTAAATTTATCCCTATATTTATGACAAATATATCCGTTGATGTATTTCACACCTTCTGTATGTATTCAGCCTAAACCCTGATGTTAGCAATATTATCAGTTGGTTTTCAAACCAAAATATTCTTCAATATCTTCATTATTGTTTTCATTTCGAGGAAGACACAGCTGTTGGAATACAATATCTTTGAATTTTTTTTCATTCACAGCAGTTTCCATAAAAGATAACGAAGTCAAGTTTTCTTCATATTTTTTTCGGTATTGGTTTTTTCTTGAGCGTGTTTTCTTAAGATATACCACCGTATTTTAACATGAACGTACTTTATCACTACATATTTCAAACATCTTGTATAATATTTTATTTTAAATACCTTGAATATCCAGCAGAAATTTCAATTGGATCTCTAATATCCTCCTATATTTTTCTGAGCGTCTGTTGTATATTTTGGTCATTTGAAGGTAAATTTTCAGTTGGTACTGCATCTTTAGACAAAATAATTCGACCACACAGCTGGACCGCTGACGTGAGTTGAGCAAATTTCCAAAATTAAGTTTATATGCCTATGTTTGTAACGGAAGGTTACAAGAGTAAAAAATATTCATAAGTATAATGTGTTAAAAAAAAATGGGTTTCGGTAAAAATTTCAAAAATAAAAAAAAATGTTAAAATCAAAAATAAAATGCTATATGTGGATTATTCAGTAATTATTAACACCTCTCCTCACCTCATTTATTCTAGTCACCTTAAAACCAGAAGTCGTCGCTCATAAAATACCTTTAATACATCAAAAACACC